>CAAKHF010010463.1:0-31027 GCA_901007745.1 Hippocampus kuda | reverse complement strand
GAAAAAGAGATTGGCTCACATCTCCTGTCCCATGTAAATCCACTTCAGTTCCAAGCCGCGACTCCCAGTTCCACATCCGCATCACGCTCCTTTCTTCTCATCGTCGGCTCCTCAAGCCTTACATCCGTCCAGCCGCAGACCATTCAACAGCAAGGGTTTCTATACAACAATCAAGCTCCCAAACTACACCGTAAAAACTGATTCTAATATTACCACTCTCTATCTGTTTCAGTGACAGCCCACCACCCCTTCGCTAGACACAGTATTTACATGCGCATGAATTTTTTCACACTTCAACCTTAGAGCGAAAACAAACAAAAAAATGGAGTTCACAGCCAAACATGGACAGGTTCTGCTCGAGCAGTTAAGGAAGATGAGGGAGACTGAGCACCTGACGGATGTGGTGCTGGTCGCCGAGGGCGTAAGCTTCCCCTGTCATCGCCTCGTCCTGTCCGCCTTCAGCCCCTATTTTCGTGCTATGTTTACCTGTGGCCTTCGAGAGTGCAACGATCGAGAAATATTCCTGCGAGACACCCCTGCGGACAGCTTAGCTCTCCTCCTGAACTACATGTACAGCTCCGATCTCCCTCTCACCAACACCAACGTGCAAGGGATCTCGATCGCAGCGTTTCTCCTGCAGATGGATGATGTCTTCACTCAATGTCAGCAGCACATGACTGAGAACATGGACGCCTCCAACTGCCTCGGCGTCTTTTACTTCGCCCGAGATCTCGGTGCGGCGGAACTTGCCGAACGTGCTCAGCGCTTCCAGAGGCAGCATTTTGTCCAGGTCTGCCAGAATGAAGAGGTTGTAGATCTCGAGGCCCATCAACTTGGAAAGTTGATCGGTTCGGACGACCTCAATATTTCAAGAGAAGAAACCATTTTAGACGTGGTTCTTCGCTGGGCCAAACACAATGTTTCAGTCGAAGGAGAAGTTCGTAGAAAGCACCTCCCTGAGCTCCTCAGGAAAGTTCGCCTACCCTTGATCAACCCAGACTATTTAAAAGAGACAATGAAGAGGAATACAGCTTTGCTGGCTGACTCTGAATGTCTAGAGATAATGAGGCACGCTTTGGACGTTGTCGAAATGCATCCCTCCGCTGCGCCGCGCAAACTCAAGTTGCGGTATGGGATGGAAACCACAGACTTGCTGCTCTGCGTCGGTAATGACGGCGGTGGGATTAGGTCGAGATACGGCAACTACGGCGAACGCAGCTTTTGTTTCGCCCCCGCAACAGGTCGAACTTACTACATCACTTCGCCTCGATACGGAGAGGCCCTAGGGTATGTGTGCGCAGGGGTCGTTACTGAAGACAATAACATTATAGTGTCAGGAGAGGCCGGTGCCCGCAGGATGTCCCGACAAAAGGAAATGGATGTCGAGCTCTACAGGTGAGAAGGATCATACGTGCTGAAATACAATACGTCAGCAACAACGATTGGCGCTTATTTCATTTGATTTGCCAGGTACAAAGTCGAAGCCCAGGGCAGTTGGGAACGCCTGACGTCAGCGGAGTACCGAGATTCTTACGGGCTAGGTTCCTTGGGTGATACCTTGTACCTGATTGGTGGGCTGATGAAAATGAAGAACCAGCTTCTCATCACTAATTGTGTGGAGCGATGGTCTCTCCAGGGAGGACCTTGGCGCAGCGCAGCACCTCTCCCGATGCCGCTGGCTTATCACAGTGTGGTCAGGATGAAAGATCGCCTGTATGTCATTGGTGGCAGAACTCCGCAGGTAAAAAAAAAAAAAAGAATATGCATGACAGTCAAACTTGCCAGAAACAATATAAATTTCAAATTTACAACGGAAAGAAAGATTGTGATGCCAAAAGAGTTACTCGGTGATCATAGCGTTTATCTTACTGTCAAAATCATCTTGCAAACATGTGCAACACAGCTTTGTCTTTGCTAATATGCTGTGTTACCAAAACAGTACAGTTACAGCAGTACCGTATTGAGACGTTTTCTGAAGACAAATCTTCAACCAGTTTAGGGACCTGGGATGCTAGCGTTTATCTCAGCTGAGTTTAGGGAAAACAAAACAACAACATACACCCTGGACTGGCAAGACCATAGTCAAGTGGACCTCCATCGAGTCCAAGTCAAGTCCGAGTCACAAAGTTGCGAGTCCAAGTAAAGTCCAAATTCCGATGAGATTAAGAATCAATTTTAAGATGGAAAAAATTCTTATCATGACTACAAAATTAGAGCTATCTCCTTATGCTCAACACTCTTTTTAAATTGCATGGAACTAAAAACCCTTTGCTGTATTAACTGTGTGTGCAGAAAAACAACAAAAACAATAATCTGTCTTTGTGATGTCTCTGCAAATCTCGAACAAAGTTTGACGTGCTGCACATATATGTCCGAAATTGTCTTCTTTTAGAATCTGCAGGTTGTGTCAAATTTGTTCATTTTGTTTGAAGACGTGGCTAACCAAATTTTATAACACCGCTATTGGCTGACATGACTGTTAGGTTAACCAATCAGATGGGTATCATGATCATCTGGAAAAAAAAAAAAATAGATTTCAAGTTTCTTTTGAAGGAGACATTAATTTTCAGGAATTAAAAACATAGTAGGACTCGGTCGAATCGATAAAAATAGTTTGCGAGTCCGGACTCGAGTAGTGCAGCCCTGTGGACTAGTGGCCAGCCAATCACAGGGCAGATATAGAGACAGACAAACATTCACATTCACACCATAATTGAGTGAGAACTAAACCCACACTGGGTGCACCGAAGTCAGGGGAGTGAACCTCAACACCGTCTTCCTATTTCCACGATATGTTACGGAGAATGTCGGAAGTAATTGGAAGTGGAACAGCTTCCTGGATTGTGGTTGAGCTCTGAGGGTCTGCAGTACCATGTCTTGTACTTTTCATAAATATAAGATTTGGATTCGGGCTCTGAATCTCCTGTTCTGTTTCTTGACCAAGCAGTCATACCGAATGGACGATGAGCCAGATCGCCTGAGCAACCGCCTTCTTGAGTATGATCCAAACCTAAATCAGTGGACGGAGCGGGGTCCAATGAAGTATTCAAAATACAGATGTAGTGCTGTTGTGCTCAACGGGGAAATTTTTGTCATGGGTAAGAATGAGGAGAAGACGGTGAAGTGGCGCAACAACTGAATGCTTCTCGGACGATTCGGAAAAGGCTCAGTTGTGACGTTGCTTCTTAGGAGGCATCGGATGTGAGGGTGTGGATCGAGGACAGTCAAGGCATTGTCTTGACGCCGTGGAGATCTACAACCCAGATGGGGATTATTGGAGGGACGGACCTTCTCTACCTTGCTCTCAACTGTCACTGCGCACTAATGCTGCAAACGCCGGTGTGGTGGGAGGCAAGATTTATGTGTGCGGGTTCTACAAAGGAGCGGGTAAGATTACTTTCACATATGAGCTGTGTCAGAAAGGTACCAGGTCTGGTGTCCCAAAAGATATATTTCAAATGTCAAGGACTAAACGATGAGTTTTCCCCTTCACTGTGGCCCAGCTGATCAACCAGCTGGTCTACAAAGAGATCCTAAGGTGTCTGCTTTATTCAGTGCGAGAGGAGAGACGGCAGTTGTGACAGGACAACAAGTGGCTGCTTCACCATGACAACACGCCGAGGAGAACATCATCGTGCTAGAACAACTTCCCGACTCACCCGACCTTGCCCCATGTGGTTTTCATCACTTTCCCGAGATCAAAAAGGTCATCACGAGAACCTGTTCTAAATATGTGGATGACATCAAGATGCAAAATGATCCCGGAAGAATCCTTCCAGGAGTCCATGGCAGAGAAGGCTGGGAAAGTGACTTCAGAGGGATTTCTTTAAAAGGGAAAACTTGTAATATGGGTTTGAATTATTTCTTTCATACACCCGTCCTGGAACTTTTCTCAAACACTGCATGCTAAAATGGTGCACTGTATTTTAACATCTTTTTTTTTTCTTCTGTTTTTGATTCTCAGATCGTCATGACGATATAACAAAAGACATCCTGGAACTCGATGCCTGGGAGAATCGATGGACTGTTGTTGCTCGGCGCGCTTTGATGCATGACAACTATGACGTTTGCTTAGTGGCAAGTCTGAATCCTAGAGGACTACTACCGCCACCTGCAGACCTATTGCAGTAAAGAATAAAAGGATGAAAGTCAGCTGAAGCTTGGTTGTGAATGAATCGGTAAGCCGTTTTGCTGCATCTTCAAAATTGTACTTACTAGGAAATTAGACATAAATATGCCTGCATGAGAACTGTGCACACTTCCTGCAGGATGGTGGATATGCTGCAACTGAATATATGTATGATATATATATATAGCCTTTTATCTTTTCTATTTCTACTGTTTAAGATGTTAAGGGTGACAGGCTATCCTAGCCGTGGCGATTTGAGGTGATTCCTCATCTTTTTGTCAAATATCAAGGAATGCAGTGTCGTAAGAAAAGTTTGCACAACTATTTTAGCAATAAACATGCACCTTGAGCTACATCACCAGTTGCTTTTGCCATTATTGTTTCTTACATAATCGAGAACAAACTGAACTGAATCCCTTTGTTGAACCTCTTGAAGAAGTGTTAATGTTGAATGAAAACTGTTATTGAGATTCACCACAAACAAGAACACCAAGTCTAAATCGCTATTGACCATACCTTCTCGAACGAACATAAATGTGTTTATGTGTTTATTTTTACCTGACAAGCCAACAGTCCAAACACTGAATACGTTCAAATCAAATGTGAGCAGGGAAAGTGAACTTGTTACTTTTTTCTTATCAACGGGAAATTGAGCATAAACTATAATCATGACAAGGCTTGATAGAAAAACATTTAGCATAAGGCACTACTTCACCCACCATTCTTATCCAGTCAAATAAATGACTTTAACCAAAGTGCTTTGTTTTGAAAAAAAATAATAGAGAATAATCATCAATGACCCATTGTTTCCAAAACGGTATTTCACACCTAATCCATTTCAAACAGCTGCCAGAGGGCATCAGGAGGACTGGAGTCCAACACCACAATCTCTGGGACGGGATTGACATTTTTGGGGCTTTCAGGGCTGCTACTCTCATGAGACCAGCAGCTGAGAGGTGTGATGAAACATCCTCCAGTTTTAGTGGGTCTGCTCTTTGTATTTGGTTGTAGTAAACTCTCGGGACCGCGACTGCTTACTTCGCTCTGGCCAGGAGACTCCCCGAGAGGGTGCGAAACATTTTGCCCTTTGCTGCAGTCAATGTGAGGTTGACTGTTTTCATCCACGACAGTAAACTGAGATCTGTGGCGGACCAGAGGTCTTCTTGGTCTCCATCTGCACCTACTTGTAGGTTTCTTCTTTCTCTTCCTGATGACACAGTCCGGAGCAGAAACTTGCCTGTCTGGTGTATCCTGTGCCGTTTGAACCCCTTTGTCCTGTCCTGGTGACGTCTGCATGGCTTTGTCAGCTGCTTCAACAGGACAGAGCTTACCTGAGTGCACTGAAACTAAGGCATTGAGCAATTGCAAGGCCTCCCCAAGCATGGTTTCTTGCTTCAAAGTGTTTTTTTCTTGCTCCTGTCTCAGACACTCCACATCACGTTTCATTTTAGCGCCGAGTTCGACATTGCAGTCTCCATTCTGACGGCACCCAAACAGGGAACAATAATCAGCTCATGTGACGCATATGCCTTCACCATTGCGATGTAAACAAACAACATAGGAGTCACCTTTTGCACCCGTTCCCCCAATTCTGTCATCATTTCTTTTTGGGAGTTCACCGTGTTCAATAATGTTTGAAAGTGCTGTGAAATGTCGCTCTGGATACTGCTTACATTTTGCACTGAATGGATGAGAAGTATAGTTGAGTGAAAGGACAGAAACAATTTGATCTTAAAAGTACATTAGTGAGCAAAGGACCCCATCTGCTGGTCAAAAAAACCGTGTAAAAAATGGGTTTCACATTCACTACAAACTCTGTAAGACTACATACATACATGTTGAAGACAAATCGCTTAACTTTTGGAGGACGGTTTGGCATACAGATGTGTTTTCTTCTGTGTTTGCAACGAGTTGCTGGATCTGAAATATATTGTTTATTATTTCACAAGAAAAGTCAGCCAAATGTTGGAAATTATTTACTTACTTTGGTTAGGGTTTCGTGAATATGAAGGCATTCTTTTAAGAGCATATCACTGAAAACAAAAAGACATGACAAAAGATGAGGATTTGAATCATAATGATGAACTAAAGTCAAGCTCTGCGTTTCTAAAGATTTGTCTTATTTTGCTCCAAGAAACAAAGATGGGACACTACCTGTCACTTTTTTCTTTTGCTTTTTTCTTTTCCTCCTCAAATGCCTCCAAAAGTGTATGGTTGTCCTTTGGGTCTCCAAACAAGAGAGGTTTGGACTGATAACGCGTTGAAATCTTTGGGTCACTACACTAAAAGAAAATTCAACTTAATATCAAATCCTGTTATTTTTCTCACTTTCATAATCATTATTTAAAATATAAAAAAATAATAATAATAATAATGTTTTTTTTTTAATTGCGCAATATGCACATTCTTACCCTAAATAATAGTGTTAAACTCATGGTGCACCAGCTACTAATGATGCAAACAGCATTATTAGTAGCTATCTACTAACTACTATCTACTGACTGTCACCGTGATGCAGTGGTGATCATTCAGGCAAGCAAGGCTTCCGCGTAGAAGCACTGGCTTACATTTACAATATAAATTCCACTATTTAGTCAATGGAATTGTGTTACTTTATTCTGAAGAGTTTTTTTTTTCTCTCCAGTGTGTCATGTTTCTCGCGGGCTGCACTGCTTCCAGTACCTGCATGTGAATGTTGAATGTTATTTATTTATTTTTAGCCAGTCAGATGTCAAAAACCATATAAATTAAATCTACTCTGCCCAGTCAGTGTTGCAATTACTGGTGCTTGCTGATGTGTCTTTAATCTACACCGTATTAGAAATCAGACTGCTTCTTTAACTAACACCAGCCAGATTTCAAATGAAGGTCACAATAACTGTCAGCATTTTTCCATCCTCCAACTGGTTGGTCGAAGCAAATGTTTTACGAGCAAAACTCATCTGCAGCAATCTGCACACATGGTCGTTTTTACTAAATGCTGCTCCAGATATTATACATTACATGGCTCAGTTCAGTGATATTATACAGCGTTTTTGTACGGTATTGATGGCTTCTGTGACTGTGATTTCGTAGTGGTGGTGTTCAGGAAGTTAGGTCTGCTAAGCACCCACTGAAGGTCAAGGCACCAAATGCACTGCCCGCTACTGCGGTCAAACTATACTGAGTGAACCAGCCCAGCCACCTCATTGTGAATTTGTCCTTAGTTACTGAATTATCTTACCTCTTGTGAACTTTGCTGGGAGTTCTTGGATGACAAGGTCATATCCTGTGAAAGGCTTTGAGAATGTTCACGCCAAAACTGGGATCCAAAGAAAAACTGAGAATCTGTGAAGTTGGTGGCAGCATTTCTGTTGATTATACAATGATATTAAAGCCAGTTTAGAAAAGTTGTTGAAATACTGTACTGGTAAAGGCACTCGAGGTCACTTTAAGACATCTCAAGTGTGTGAGTAAAAGGGTGTTTCCAACATACACTGCATGAAATGAATTAATTGATTGTACAAAAGAATCAACAAAAATCAAGTAGGGAAGCTAGCTTTGTTTGTGTGAGCTGATTTTCACCTGCATCCTATTGACTGTGTGTTCAGCATTTCTTTTATGTTCGCCATGTGATTCATTGTTTCTGCTACTCCTGAGGACAAAATATAGAATTTTTTTAGGTTAAGCTCTTCAAATAGAACGTGTTAAGAATTTAGCGATTTAGCTGAGCGGGGTGTTAGCATTACCTTAGTAAGAATTAAACAGTCCAGAGACTGTTTACAGGTAACACCATTAAGCATATCACCCGCTAGTCGTGTTAATTCTGGCCCCTTGCTTACGTACTTGACTATAAAAAGTAAAACTGTCATAAAGATATTCAAATCTGCCGCCAAAAAACGTCACAGAGAGTGCGAAATGAGGTGCATTCAGGTGCTCCCGTCGGAAGGGAAAGGGGGATCACGTGACCACTCATCCTCATACATAGACGAAGTCATTTCAAGAGTTCATTGTTATTAAAAAATATTTTTAATATGTTCAACCCGCTTTACAAAGAGGTAATACATAGTACACCATAGTGACAGGAACAGTAAACAGTAAAAAATAAAACGCTGGGGTGGCAAACGTACTCACTTGGGTTAAAAATAAATGCATACATTAATAATAATAATAATAATAATAATAAAAGGAAAAATGAGAACAAAAGTCAAAATATATAGGCTAAAATACGAGTACTCTACTATGGTGTGTAACTAACTGTAGATCTTTTATTACGAAGGATCCCCGCGGATGTTCACAATCAGTTCAAAAGCTGACTGCCTAGCTTTTACTGTGAAGGCACCCCACGGATGTTGATTGAACGCGATTGAAAGAGAGCATCCAAGGTGCTGCATTTAATGCCAGACTTAACTACGGAGGTGTGTCGATGACAAACCTAACAACCTAAATCGTTCCGGACAGATGACGTCCGACGTCAACTAAATCAAGCCTGGAGTTCGGTCCAGGCCGGATTCTTCACTTTCCCTCGTAAGTGAACTTCTCGAATTTAGCCATCCGCAGCTGATCTGTGTGTGTTCTGATACGATACAATACACAGGACATCGATAATAAGAGCCGTGGCCCAATAACGCCGCTGTTGTCTTTTAATTGCATTGACTTGAGACAGCGACGGTGGCACAGGTTGATCAACTAAAACGCGAGTTCAAACAGGAAGATGATCGAGTGCGTTATGTGCCCCTAGCCTCGTGTTTCCAAACCTTTATAGAGCCGGGGCACATATTTTACATTTGAAAAATCTCTCGGCACACAACCAAACGAAAAACGTCGTAGAACTAGAATTATGATCACCTCGTCTAAATTATTTCAGAAATCGACTGACTTAATGTAAATTCTAGCCGTGTTCAAGAGAACAATTCGCAGCCGTGACTTCTGTTGTCTGAATGGCAACAGGTGTACACGCAGGTTAGTTGTACCTTCTGCCACCTAGTGGAGAGCATTTTATCAATCCGCTTGTAACGACAGTCGTCGAACGTCGCAATATATCGCTGTGCACTTTTTGACTTCATTGCATCGCAGATTTTTTAAAAATCGTTCCTATTATCGGAATGATTCACTTTATCGCAGTATTTTGCGTTGGGTTTTTTTTTTCCACATGGAGTCTTACTGCAGTCTCACTTAGGAATCAACACGAGCCAGGTGGAAAGAGTGCATAAAGGATAGAATGTCCAAAGTTTGAGATCATTTCACACATAATAAAATAAGCTGAAGTGCAGTGTGCCTACTGCAAAATACGACTGGCCTAAGTTACATAACTCTATGTCAACGGTAAAGTATGTTCACTAATTTAATATTGCCCAGAAACACCCAAGTTAGAGTGCATTATCTTCCCTCCAAATAGAGGGAGGACAGTCGCGGATTCACCTTTAATCCCTTTATTGAACAAATGGCAACAAAATACAGTAAACACAATCTTAGATGGTCTCAACTGAAGCCATCACTCAACACGCAGAGTGGCTAAGGTTTAGCCAGTTAACAGGCAGCAAAAATGTCATAGATACTACAGTGTAGAATGTCTGGAATCAGGATATGATATCACAAGCCTCACGCTTCAAAATATATTGAATATATGAACAAAATAAACGTTTGATCATTGCCTCATTGCTTTCCTCCAAAATGAATATGGGAGTACTGTATATGTCACTGGCCTAGATAGATAAACAAAGATGCAAGATTGTTGACACAACATTGTGTGCCCTTCTGTATGACATCAGAAAAAAGGCCAACGAAAAGCTAAACATACTTGTTTAAGATGTTTACTGAGATCAAATCTCATGAAATTTGAGGACATCTTGTTTTAATCATTCTCAATTTTCTAGAAAATGTGGATACAGTGTTGACATTTATGACTACGAAAGCATTTGATTTTGAATATCCCATTGCATCTTTACCGAGCCTTATTGTGGGTCACCTTATTGTTTGTTAAAAGGGTGACTGCGCCAGCCTGGTTTGATTCTTCTTCCTTTTATTTAAAGGGCTCAAACATGGCTCTGTCATTCCTTTTGGTCTTGGCAGCAACAGTGATTCTTATCAGACCGGAGACACCCGTAACCAAGGTAGAAAATTAACCAGTCCAGTGTACTTCGTTCAGCTTTAGCCAAGTTTCTCACCATTAACCTCGTTGTCTGTCCACAGGCTCTACGTCATAACTCACTTGAGTGCTGCAGTGACAAACAGAGGACAAATAGCTCGTGTTCAAATGACACTCATTGCGAACCAGGTACCATGTTTTGTTTGAGGCCGCAAAAAGATGTGTAAGCATGTGTTTGAGGTTTTATTGTTTTCTGGCTATCCTACCATTTTTTTTTGGGGGGGGGGGAACAGATTAAAAGAAGAACTGATTAAAAAAAAGGAACAATAAAACAAGTGGTACACACCTGTCGAAGTGTATCATGATATCGGATTCACATTAACTATTGTGTATAAATAACATTTTTTGGAATTAACTTTTAAACCATGATGGTTCAAAATACAGGAACTGAAACTGCGACCAATAAAGATAAGAAAGAAGCAATAAAAATGCCAAGCCGATGAATGTACATGCCAGACACAGAATTGTGTGACTTTTAGTTTATTTGTTCAAGCTCAGGACATGTTATCACAACATGAAAGGTGTCCTGACTGGTCCGCCAATTTTACAGACCTTTGTAGGTCATCAAGTGTTGCTATGGCAATGATAGCTAGCATGCTTCCCCTTGTTAGAGGCCCGTGTATCATGTCAGTAATATTCAACATGCATCCTAATGCCAAATGAATCCCTATTTTTGTGTTGATGGGCCTTTGAATGGGAAAATGTGCTCATATCATGTGATTTCTGTAGGCTGCTTCTTCCGTGTCCTCGAGGGCAGCAACACTGTTTGCATATTATGTGAGCCTGCCGCCATAGACTCGGAGAATGTAACGAGCTGCACCTACAGTAAGCCATTTAGAGTATTCGTGTGGTTTCTTTCGATCAGTAAAACTATATAATAGTGTTGTTTAATTTACTGTACCTTTTTGTCTTCGCCCCTAAGACTACACGATGGACAGGAGAAACCATACAACGGTCACAACTGTAATGCCTAAAATTGGTAAGTTATGTATTCACCTCCTGCGCTGCCGTTTCCTTCTGCTTGAATGTGCACCAATTCCCTTTGTCTACTTCAGTATTCCCCTTTAAATGTTCCAGTGAAGAACAGAATGATCGATTGTCAATTCCCAATGCATTACGTGAAGGTACATCACAAATACTAACTTTTATTTATTCTTATGTTGAACAATAATTGTGAAAAATAGTACATTGTAATCCTAATTCAGTTGTTTGCTTCTCACACAATCGCCTTTAGATGGCATCATTTCTCCTATGAAACACTCAGGATTTTTCATCTCCACAGTAAGCATTTTGTGTTGCTTTTAAAAAGTAGCCACTTCATTTAAAAACTTTAACTCTGAATAAAATGTGCTATTTTACCAAGCCAATGCATTCAAACACACGGCAAAAGGCAATGCTGAGCTTCAGCGTGACATACTCTGAATGAAACGTTATCTAGAAAGGCGTCCTTGAGGGGCGTTTAAGATGGTTGTGTTGACACCAGCCAGCTGTGTCTTTTTTTTTTTTTGCTGCCATACAAAGAGCCCAACTCACAGAAATCACTTTCAAGTGCCTCCTTTTCAAATGTGGCCATGCGAGCAAGCTCACAGAGCTACCAAACAGAATATAATAAAGAGTTCTATAATTATTTTAGGTGAAAAAAAACAAAACACCATCCGAGATTGAAGAAACTTTTCTTCAGCGAAGCTCTCCTAACTGTCATGTACTTAATCTTTCTGGTGAATCCAAACTGGTTCCAAATACAATTCCTATTTATTTTTTTAGGCAACAAACTGTACTGCCGGTTCATTGTTATTCCGTGTGCCGTCTGTGAGCAGGTGGCGCAGGCGTGGCCGTCGCCCTGCTTTTTGGAACGCTGTTGATCAGCCTGTTCTTGATCCTCTCTGTTGCCTCCTTCTTCTACCTCAAGCGCTCCCATCGACTTCCAAATATCTTCTACCGCCGCAACAAGGGTAAGCCCGTTCGCACTGTCACAGTCATACACAGAGTCCTTTTTAAGCGTTCCAATTTGACACAGGGTTCCAAATCACTCACGGCAACTGTTCAGCATTCAGAATGAGTGTGGTTTCATTGAGACCAAAAGATACCCTGAGTTCAAAATTAGACCAGTAGTACGATACAACATAAGCTCGGTGTAGATAGAGAACGGAAAACATTATATAAAAAGTCATCTTTCCTTCTAGCATAGAATAACTTCTTTAAAAATGGTTTCACAACACATTCAATCTTCTTTAATGGAGAATTAAACGGAAAGAAATATCTGCAATAATATGTTGTATGTGCCACCACTGGTCTTAACTCATTTTTATTTGCGTTTGTTGAATATGAATGAAGCAGATTAATTAATTTCAGGAGCCACCGTTTTTTTGCTAATAGCGCCCTCTGGTGTTGGCTGAAATTAATGTCAAACTGCTCTCGGGGTCACATGACGTTTGTGTTGGCAAAATGGCAGCGCCCTGGGCTGGATGAAAGTGGATCGATAAATCTGCTTAATTCTTATCACATGAATGCAAAATTAGTGTGAATGCTGTGTTTGGACTAATGGGGGCACATGCAACATATTCTTGTGAAGAAAGTGTCTGCGTTTTTAAACAGAAAAAAAAAATTATGACAAGCATAAAATGTATAGAAAGTCCTGCACATGTTGCGTGTGTATATCAGGGTGCCGGGTGTTTCACTGCCAATGAATGCGCATACGAGTGTCTAGCTGTGAGCTGTGGTCGGCAGCAGTTTTATTCAATAAATGGTGAAATAGTCTGGTAAATGTGGCTCTCCTTTCCCACATTTGGGGGTGTTATGCTGTGAAAAAAAGATCGCATTCTCATGCCATTGCGCAGATTGGGTAATTGCGTGCTGTTTGGAACCTGAAAAAGTCATCTTGGAGTCCCGTTTATAGTATTGTGATGTATTAGCCAGAATTGCAGTCCTCAAGCCTTTTTTTTTTTTTAAATAAGAGTTTAAGATTAGTGACAGCATTTATTTTCATTCATACCCATTTTAATGAGAATTCCAATTTGTACATATATTTTTTTGTGTGACATACAGTAAAAGCAGAAGTCACAAATCAATTGATCTTACGTTCTGTCCTCTTACAGCCTTTATATTCCAACCAAGTGAGACGGTAAGTTTGCTTCATTTATGCAAAACCTAAGTAGGCATTTTGATTCATATACACACACACGCAATGTGTCACTATGGCAATTTTATTTATTTATTTTTTTATTCTTCTAGGCTGTGATGATTCCTTCCTCTACAGGTAAGCTAACCTTTTACTCAACGTCATTGCCATTCAGGTTATACTGTACCGAACAACGGCAATCAAGCCTCGTTGCAGCCTGTTGCAAATACTTTGTAATTGGGTTTTGTTTTGTTTTGTTTTTTCGTTTGAAGCGAGAAAGCAACGATACGTCAGACGGGAACGTCCCCCCGGCACATCAAGTAGCAACATCACACCCACCGCATCCACCACTAGGGTCTACGACGTTTAGCAGGAACGAGCCAATGTGAGAGTTTGTCATCTAAAGATGTCACGTTTTGACTTCTTGGGAGCCAAATTTGTACTGCAGCTGTTTTTATTCCATGTTGCCTCATGATGAAATAGTGTCCGTTGTCACACTCCTTCCGTGAAATGAGGCGCATACAAAATAGAGTGGCATCATTGGGCCGCTTCTATTCTAAGCCGTGCTAGTTTTTGTCCCGCTCGATTTTGACGTTTTTATTCATAATTGCTGCTGTGCCATGTGTGTATGTGCTATTATTTAAGTTAACCCTTTTTTTGGGAGGGTGGGGGGGGCAATATTTGTATATCTTCAAAATACATGTATACTGCAGTAGCTGAGAAGCAAGACATCTCAATCATTCCAAAACAACTTCCACGATCGTCACTGTATCGGTCACATTTTTTTTTTTTTCATGATCGCAACGACTTTGTGACATTGACGTTACAGTAATCGCTTTCACGTGACACATATGAGGCGTCCCCGATGAAACAGCCAAGCGACAGATTTGTGTGTATTCATCAGTTTGAGGACTCATGTGCAGCGAGCCAGTGGTGACAAAGCATCATCATCATAATAGCCCAGTGATGTCTGGGCTCTTCTTTAGAGGTGTGTGTGTGTGTGTGTGTGTGTGTGTGTGTGTGTGTGTGTGTGTGTGTGTGTGTGTGTGTGTTCACTGTAGTTTGCAATACTCTACTGTACTTTGCTATCTTTGACCACACGAGTGACATTTTTTTGTATTTATTATTTGTATCCAAACTGAATGTATTTTTCTCATACAAGCCAGACATCACAGTTCGGTGTGTATGCGCAATTTTTTTTTTTAAATCAAGGTCTAATTTTTGAACTGGCAGTATCTTTTAGCTGGAAATTAAACAGGAAAATTGCTGAAGACTGTGAGATCATTTGCAAAGAAAAACAAATAGTTCCATGTTCTAAAAGAGTCACGCGCCCTTTGAATCCAATGTTCTGAATGGTTAATTCAAATGCTTATCCTACCATAGCCCATTAAAATGTTGCCAAGATAACTAATATTATTTTAAAAATGTAAACATATATTTTGCCACCTTTGCTATTGTCCTATTCAGAAGACAAAAGGAAACAGCTCACTGCCAATTGGCAAAATATGAATAATTCTGGGCTAACTATCCATACGTTAAAAAAAGGAACAATTATGTTAACTCAGAGAATTCTCTGCCACAGAGAAAAAGACCCTTCAACGTAGAATGAAGAAAATGTTTGATGTAGAATAACAAGGTCTTGTGCACTTTACAAGCAAATGTCAGGCCAGTTTTTTTTTTTTTTAATCGAGATGCTTAAGGAGAAGATGTTGCTAACTTTTTCGTTAAATTGTATATTTATAAATACTCTTCATTATTAAATCCAGCATATACTTGTTTGCCAAATGTTATCGAACAAATCGATTGCGATAACGACTGTGCCATGAAGAGCTTTAAATGTTGGATTCATAGTTCATGCGTTTATCCGGTGGCCTTTTGCTTTCTGCACCACCTTCAAAATAAGGCTGCTCTGTAAGTTTCATTCATGACATGTTCACATTTTGAATAGACTTGAGGTTTGAACGAGCACATGTGACGCAAGCTGAACTAAATAAATCACTTTATAAACAAGAAGCGGTCACATGACTCGCCATGTTGTCTCGTGTGTTTGACAATTGTGAGCGCAATACATGCACACGTTGTTTTATACAAATGATCTATTGTTTTGTTACCGTCTACTCGTGACGTGTGGAGGACGGCTGTGGCGGCGAGATTGTTTGCGAGAAATAAAGCACCTTCCAGGAAGCCTTGTCTTTGTCCAACTGCTTGATTACTCTTGTGTACTGTTAGTTCAGAGAGAGGAGCAATTTAATTCTTCTTCTTGAAACATTGAAGTATTTATCATCAGGCAATTTTGATTTTTTTTTAAACCGATACAAAATAAGAAAAATATGACATCGACAGTTAAAATAGAACTACAGTATTTCGGAGGAAAAATATAATTCACACGAACCACGGGTGTCATTGAATTCCTGATCGTCGAACGGCCACAAGAGGGCACCAATGACTGGTATCGAAAACACTCACGAGCCTCGATACCTTGAAAGAAGGAAGGTACCGGCCATTACTGATTCCTGGTTTTGGTGCAAGACCATTCCTAGTTTGGGGGAAATTACTTAGAACAACTCAAACATAATACAGTGGAACAGTTGCATTTTGAAAGGCATCGTTTAACCCTTTCAGGAACAGCGGTTACTACAGTGGACAGATTATCATGTTATCAGGTTAGAGGGTGCATAAAAGGGTTAAAACAGTTGATCCTATGTATATATTGCAAAAATGTCATTTACAGGTTATCAACTTTGTTATGCTGGTTCCAGCATCACAGTCAATACAAATAGCTGCATATCGACGCTTTTAATTTGCTCTTACAAATTACATCAGTTGAATGTTTTGGTCTTCGTTTTGGCTCATCATGTAAATAGTGAAGTATAATATCGCTGCTCAATGTCATATGATTGAGGGAACTGAAATGTTACACCTCTGCTCATAGTGGGCAGGACATGTTCACCAGCAACAGCAACATGTGACCGAACATAGTCTATTTATAAAGAACGGTCCAGGGCACCGGTGTGACATCTGTGAGATCGCCAGACAACGGGACATTTTCCTGCAGGAGACTTCAGATCGGTACGTTTGTGCTTGTCTTCTTGCAGGTATGTTTTATAGATAGTGAATTCAATCAAGCACGACGAGACAAATGGAATTGGAGATGACTAACCAAGAAAGTGGTGAACGCTAACTAACGAATGTGTTCCTTTAGAATCAAAATAAGTCACCTGTTGAGTACTTTGTGGTCAAATTGGTCCATGCAGTGCTGTAAAATGTATCAAATATTTTGCCCCTGTTTGTACTAATTAATGTTGTGACTGGAATAAGCCCCATATTGCACGATTTGAGAGGTCTTAAATCTTTACCTGATACAATAATGTCTACAGCTGACAGCTTTACAAGTGCCCTATATTTAGCACAAACATGTCGCAGCCCAGACAGTTCAATGCTATCAAGAGGACAAATGGGCAACCAAAACACTTACAGAATGACCTTTGCGTCGCCATTTCTACTCCCAGGAAAGCATGTGAGCTGTTGGAATGGATGACTTGGATCACAGCATGCGCATTGCCGAGGAGGACTGGTCCAACTTCTGCCAGGAGAGCGAGGAGTGCTGTGTGCCGCAACCTCTGCTCGCCTGTCCCGAGGGCCTCCGTTGTTCCGACCGCTCAGTTCCAGCCACTCAGTCGCCGCAGAGCTTAGAAGAAAATAGAACAACTTGTGTTAAACTGGAGCTCATTCAGGATGTCGTAGTAGAGGATACAGCTGAGGATAATAAAGCCCAAATATGTAATGGTACAGGAATTCCTCTTCTCAGTCAGGAGGTGCATGTAACAGAGGAACGCATCCCTGAAGAGACCCAAAAAAGCATCGTACAGACACTGGAGGTCAATGAGCGTGAAACAAAAGTGAGATGTCTGGCTCAGGCTGGCAGCGAAGTTCCTCCGAGAGAGGAGAAGGAGCGCTGGTTTGTGACGCTGTCGTTGAATGACTGTCCAGTGTCGCGCCGGGCCAGTGCAACTCCAAGGGAAAAAAAAGCTCCACTTAAAAAAAAATGGTGCAGACCCAGGCGGGAGCCTCAACACAATGAAAGTGCGGTGAATACAAATATCAACGCGACACCAAATCAAAACAGAAGCAAAGAACGAGTCGGGCAGAAAACCTCTTGTGGTTCAGTCCAAAACGTTTGTATGGAAACCAGGCATGATGGCGATATAGAACGAAACGACAGACAAAGACCTGAAGATATAACACATGACCGTGAAGACAGAACAATACAAGATATTCAACAAAACTGCCAAGAAACAACACTGCATGTCGATATAGTCCAAAATAAGAAAGAAGGAACCTTGTACGATGGCGATAGAACGACACATCAAGATGACAGCATGCGGCAAGACAAAATAGAAGCGACCCGGAATGGTGATGAAAGAACGCATACTAAGAGCAAAAGAACCTTCTGCGTAGATCACACCACACGGCAAGACAATGTAGAAGAAAGCCTACAAGGTGACGATATGGAGCAAAACAACAACGAAGGGGCCTTACATGATGACGGCGCGCTGCAAAATGATATCGAAGGCACCCCGCATGATATTTTTCATTTGGAGAGGGTGGACTCAGACGAGTTTGTGGACAGTGTTGAATTCTTCACCCTTCCCAGTTCTGGTTCTGAAATCTATTTTTCAGCTTCTGAATCAGTGGCTCAGGATCTCTTTGAGGAGGATTCCGTTGAAAATCAACCAAGAGAGTTCCCGTCCTACTCCTCATCATCATTACCACACAACTGTGGTCCAATTCAAAGTTCTGGTGTGAGGAGTCTGCAGGCCAGAGAATCAGACGACAACGGTGGAGGTACTGATAAAGCTTTTGTTGAGCCCACATGGGCCTTTCCACCATTGACGGGCCAAAGAGGTGCCAAACCTCCAGCTGAGAGCTCCACCCAGCAGAAAGCAGATTTGCCACGAGTCCAAACAGAACCTCACCTGAGAGCATGCGGTGTCGACGGTCCTCGGTCGGTTCCTGATGTCATCGTCACCCCCGTGGCCGACGGCCCCGAAGCGTACGCCCAGGCTGCGGGTCGCGTGCCGTGCGTCTTCGCCATCTCGGACTTCTGGGACGAAATGGAAAAATTAACCATCAATGATATTTTACAGCTGAGGATGACGAGAAGCTCGCCTTCCACGGAGACGTCCGATGTCCCGTCACAAAGCGGTTCCCTTGTGGACCCCGACGAGCTTCATTTGACAGACGGAGGCCTCACGGATGTGTCCGACGCTGCTGACTCGGACTATTTCACACAGCCAGACGACTCCAAGGCGGACAGATCCAGTTGGGATTTCTCTGTGTGTGACTTTGAAGATGACTATTGGCAATTTTTGGGCATGAGTAGGAACCCCAGTCCTGATCTGAGCTGCAAGACCCAACGGGAGGAAGAGGAAGAGGAAGGGACAACCGGAATCCAGACCCCAGTACCAGTCGAAGACTCCGCAAGACAAAACCCAATGCCCAGAGCGATGATGAAAAACAAAAGTGTGCAGAATATACGAGCTCTCAACACAGAGGATTTATCTTTGCAGTCACATTTACACAATGATGATGAGAAGTCCAAGAGAGACAGTCTGGGACCGATAGTAGCAGCACCTCTCCAAGGAGACGTTCTGGAATTTTTCCCAGAATCCTTCACCACATTGGGAACGGGAAACAGGAATGTCATTTTTGTCTATGATCCCGAAGGGACCTCACATGCTCCCGGATATAATGATATGATTTGCACATGTGAGCATAAAATGTTCTTCCCAACTCAGAGCCATAAGTGGAAACCCATCCCGATTTTCTCCTGCTCACATCCGACCGTCAGAGAACTCCCGCTCCTCAAAAGAAATGATCCGTTTTTAAGCGTAGACTTCTTGGAAGAGGACGTCATTTCGCCTGTGCGAATTATCTCGCGCGCTCTCCGGGTAGCTGAATATCAAAGTGGGAGGAGCTTACTGCCATTCGGTAAAATCCGCTTCCAAGACAAAGGCAGCATCTGGTACAGAAGGTCTGATGGGTGGGAACTGCCGACCCAAAGTGAGGAGGGCGGTGTTGTTGTTCCCACGGTGGGAGGAGTTTCCCTTCAAGCACTTGAGCAGCAGAGGATCGTGGGAACAATGCAGAGACCAGGTAATCATCGCAGATGAGAAAATTGACGTCGCGAAAATTAACGACATCAATGAATGTTTCCTCCAGTGCGCGTGGGCGTCTTGTCTGCGCTGCAGCAGTCTGACATGTGTTTGGTCTGCATCGCATTTGCCTCCTGGGTCCTGGCTTCATCAGATCCAGAGTCTGCTGACGCCTGGAAAGCAGGTAGGAGACACTTCATTAGGTACACATACTCAAGTCTTATGAGAGCTGTCTCCAGGGGTGTGAAATCCAGGTCCAGAAAGTAAAAACACACTCAAAACGTTTTTAGATCACAGACACTCATCGATGTCGTGACATCACTTTGAGCATCATCGAGATAATACCTGTCAGACAGAGTGAAGGCGCTGAGATCTCAGACACAGGTGTCAAAGTCAAGGCCCGGGTACCAGATCTGGCCCGCCATATCATTTTACGTGGCCCGCAAAAGCAAATCAGGAATGTCAAGTTCCATGATGCTCAGAACCAACATTTCAAATTGTCACATGTAATCCACAATGACAGTCATTATTCTTGACTTCTGATTTTAAAACTAGCTATCCACCAATTTGTCGCGCACTGTGTATGTAATATGTGGAAGTGATTAAACATTTATATGGTTTACCAAAATTCATAACGGGCCTCCAAGGGAAACCGTAACTACAATGTGGCCCGTGACAAAAATGAGTTTGACACCCCTGCTCAGACCGAAATGCATCAGTTCCACAATACAGAGAAATTAAAGAACAGATTTAGAAAAAAAAGAGGATAAGCAATTTGGGTAATGGCTGGATGGACGTAAAACAAAGTGGTTGAAATCAATTGTTACTGTCAAAAGGTAACACAACCAGATATTAGGTTTCGGACAAATGACTTTTTCACCTAGACCACCAATATTTGGATTTTTTTCCCCTAAAATGCATCTTATATTTTATTTTTTATTGTTTTTGTGAGATATTCAAATTGGTTTGACGATCGGAGACTTTAAGTGTGATACATGGGGGGTCTGAAATGAGGAAAGGGGCAACTATTTTTCCGTGGCATTTTACATCTTATACACAACAAAATAATCAAATGTGCAATCTCTTTTCTAGCTGTGCTTGCAAACGTGAGCGCGCTATCAGCAATCCAGTACCTGCGACAGACCAAGTAAAGATGAAGAATCCTCAGCATGGCAATACATTATGTAATTACAGTCATGTCATTTCCAGTCAGTTACGCACGGGTCCATCCATAAAATATATTTATTCCACTTAATGTTCAATCAAAATAGTGTGACAGCATTTCAAGGTTAACAGCATTTTGAAACTCGACATCAGTAAATCTTATAATGTTGTCAATTTAAAGAATTATGACCAGTTCCAAGGTTGGAATTATGATTGGCTGGGTACGTGAAAAAAATACAAGGATGAATATATATTTTTTTGTGTGTCGTTTCATGTGACGAAAGCAAGTTTAGTCTGCAATTTGCACAATACTACCCATTAGCCAAGTAAGCCGTTCATAATACCTGGACCATTACTGAGGAGCTGTAGACACGCTTAGCAATGGCAGCAGATTGTGGTTTTCACGACAAGCAGCGTCGCTCAGTCGAAAACGGATTGAATGATGGAAGCCTGAAAGTGTGAAAGATACTGTAAACATAGAGTATATTTTTGAAAAATAAAATGAAACAAATGTGGATGAGAGTCTGGGTTTAATATTGTCGTCTTTGTCTTACCTTGATACAGAAACGGTACATACCGGTACTATACTTAACACGACATATTTTAACAGTTCATTTCCATCAGTACATCCATTCTTCCATTTTCTACCGCTTTTGCCGTATGGGGTCATGGGTGCGCTGGAGCTTAATCCCAACTGACTTTTGGCAAAATTGACACCCTGGATAGGTCACAAGTCAGATCCAGATGCAGATAAATATCCATTCCACACTCACATTTTGGACAATTTTTATTCTTCGACAAACCCAAAATCAATGTTTGGAATGCTGGAGGAAGCCAGAATACCTGGACGAAACACATGCAGGAACATAAAGAACATGCAACATCCACACAAAACAAATCAACCGTGAAGCTACTATCAATACAGGAGCATGTACAGTGAGATAGCCCTTGCATATTCGCAACTCAGCATTCACAAATTCAAATATGGTATTGGTAGATTAAAAAAAATTTTCTTCCATTGGTCATTAATTCACTTTAAAAAAAAACATTTTTCCTGCTCACGCCAATACAATTATTGCTTTGCCACCATCTTGAAGTCAAGGAACTGTTGAGCTGCTTTTCAACAAAATGAGTGCTTCGCCACAATCTTGGTATCTTGGTACCAGGGAACTATTTTGAAGTGAGTTGAGGAGTTTCATTTTGACAAAAGTGATGCTTTGCTGGCATTTGGTGACATCTTGGTGCCAAGGAACTGTGTTGTATTTAGTTGGTTTCATTTACACAAAATTAGTGGTTTGCCACCGTCTTGTGGTATCTTCGAACTATGTGAAAATGAGTTGAGGAGCTACATTCATACAGAAATATTGCTTTGCCGCCTTCTTTGTGGCAAGGAACTGTGTCGAAATTAGTTGAGGGGCTCATTTGAACAAAAAGTACAGTATTGCTTTGCCGCATTCTTTGTGCCAACAAACTGTATTGAAGGAGCTGTCAAAATTTAATTGAGGAACTTCATTTCGACAAAGTAGAACTTTGCCACCATCTTGGTGCCAAGGAACTGCTGACATGAGTTGAGGAGCTTCACTTAGGGTAATGTGCTGCCTTGTCACTATATTGGTGCCAAGGAACCATGTTAGAAGTGAGTTGAGGAGCTTTGTTTAGACATACTGACACTTTTCTCCCACCTTGTGACATCTCGGTGCCAAGGGAACTTGTTGAAGTGACTTAACTCATTTAATCTCAGCCATTTTCACTGGAGCAACATCCTCAATCCCAGCGTTTTACTGGATTTTGACTGATCTTGCAAGGCCCAGAGACTATTTGGTTCTAATGCTATATAAACATGGAGGCTACCAAAATAAAGTTTGGACTCTCTCAGCAGAAAAAATAGTTTCTTTTTCCATTCTTCAGAAATCGGCATGACAAAATGGCTAGGTTTCATGAAAATGGCGATTCCTGGGCAAAAAAACAGAGAAAAAGAGGTTTTTGTAAAAGCAGGCATTTCAAACACATGAGGCACCACTGCCGCCTACTGGTCGCTTTTTTACATGATTTACAATGTAAACGGCTTATTCTCATTCACAGATTGCATCAGACCGTCCTTCTCTCTGACGCAAAAAAACGACTGAGATGTACAAGTACGTCCTTGGTAGGTGGGGCCTATTTTTAAAAAGGCGTATAAGTACGTCTTGTGGAATGAAAGAGTTAAAGGGCTTCGTTTAGACAAAATGAACCCTTTGCAAAATTAATCTAATCTCATTGTAGTGGAAGTAGACAAAATGAATCCTTTGCAAAATTAATCTAATCTCATTGTAGTGGAAGTAGACAAAATGAACCCTTTGCAAAATTAATCTAATCTCATTGTAGTGGAAGGCTGGCAGTGAAAGGACTCAATCGGACACACAACTAGAGTTGAGTGGTTTGTACTTACACTTGTTTTATTCCCCCCCCCCAAAAAAAACGCTTCAGAATGCAAGGTGTCACTGCAGAATATTTATTGAAATAAATATGCAATGAACAAACTTTATTGGATACACATAAATATGGAATTTCAAGGCCTTTTTTTTTTAATTGTCAATCTTTAGTTTGTCTCCAATTCTCTTGTTTTTATCAAACAAATGCAAATGCGTTAATTCCACGAAAAACCTGCGGGGTACAGATTAAGTTCCAATTAATAATTGTCAATTACACATTATATAGTGTTAAGAGTTTCAGGTTTCCTGTTCAAACAAGGGTTACACCTACAACTAATGGTTCTCATTTATATAGAATATTGTGAACATTTAATATTTACAGGCTCAAAAAGGAGTGAATAAAGCTCAGGTCATACTGTGAAAAGATATCTTGGATATATAAAAATTTAGGATTTAGACAAATATTTAGCATAATTCGAGTAAAACCAAACCTCTACTATTTGTTTTTAAGTCTAAACACGACGATGCCACTTGCTACTCTAGTTTGAGTCATGCTCGGTCGTTAACACTCGTTCAAACACTGGTTTAAATGCAATTCTGTACAAGCAATCATCATCTATACACGACAATATATTTCAAGGACACACCAAAGTCTGTTTCCAAATCTTCCAAAGGCTGTTTTAGCAAAGTTGTGTTGCATATGAAACTGTTGAACAGTAAGTTGGTGAAAGTCCATCACTTTTGAAATCGCACGTGAATATCTGAGAGATTGTTCCGAAAACAATTTCAGTCTTGTGAAAAACTTCGGGCAGACTTTAGCGGGCCTGTGAAGTGCTGAAATAGGAATGCGCATAACAATACACAAATATGTTGTAAAATATATGAAAACAAAGACACACGAGTACTCTCTTACAGTATTCTACTGGGTGGACAGGCTTTTAGACGACAAATGCACCACACTGATCTCACGATGGCTTGTCACCTTCTTTCTTCAGACGGCTGTGCACAAACAGGAAAATAGCATGAAGGAATGTTAATAATGTGAATCACACAGCGGTGCCTTGATTTATGGATTGCGCAGTTTTTCTTTTTTGTTTTTTTAAGTTACAACTGGTCACTTGGTCCATGTTTTTGCTTTGTTTGACGCACCAATATTTGATGTACAAGCGAACTTTGGAAATGCTGCTGTCAAGTGAAGGGGAAAAAAAACTGAGCAAATTCGGTACTGTAATGCCCTCGCTTGTGGGTAAGGAGAGCTACAGTTGCCAATGCACTTTAGTCAACAGCCAAACAATCAATCACCATCTCGGTTGAGGCCTATGGTGGTAAGGCAGCGTTGGAACTCCAAGCCCCAAGTTGTGACCCGTTTCTCCAGCTTCTCTACATAGAGGTGGTGACATCATAAAGCGCCAGGGGCCACAACGCCCGAGGTAGCAGACCAAACTGGAAGCACCAAGTTTTCACCTTCCCGGGGAGTTGGGTGTGGTCAATAAACCGCAAGCCCGCATTGACGTCCTTGTAGTTGCAAGCGTGGCACGGTCATGTGACTGATAGTGTCCTCATTTCGATGCTAATATCTCAAATGTTCATTCAGATTTCGATACGATGAAGCCCTCGTTGGTAAAGTATTGTCATTTTTTTGGGGGGGGGGGGTGTCACACCCTTACCTATGAAATCCACTCATAACGAGCTGGAATAAAAGGAACTAACTAAAGGTACTCTTAACATCGCAGCTCAAGTGACTGCTCCCATGTACCCGAGTTAAGTTTGGATAAACTTTTCAGACAGTTTAGTTGTTTTTTTAAAAAATTATTGTGGACTGTACTAGGATGGACGACCTCAATGCTCAAATTAGTCCGTTAAATCAAAGTTCCAATGTACGAGTAAAGTGAATGACAAGCTTGGTCATTGAAAAAATTAATGTAACGTGTCAAGGTACCACGGTATGTATGTATATCTTCTTCAAGAATTTTACAGGATTTAATGTCCGCACCTGTAATAATCTTCCTGGCTCGGCAGGGGGCCTCCATGCAGGTGATGTCCGTGCAGCCACTGCTGCTCCATGGCCATCCTCTGCAGCTCTGCTGACTGAACATGCATGGCCTGGAGCTGGTGTGCGGCTGACATCTGAGGAATTGGACCCTGCAGCTCTCGGGGATAGGCAGCCCCTACAGAGTGCACAAAGACCGCATCGTGACTCTCAATAAGGAAGCAGTCCAGTGTTCTGCACCCGTCCGTCTAAATGTAGGGAAGGCAATGAAAATTGAAACATTCTGACAATTGCGTGCAAGCGATTCTTGATTGAAAACATCTTGAAGCATGGAGGCTAAAAGTGTGCTACCAAAAAAAGGGTAAACGGGCTAACCTGGCATCTTGTTACTGCAGAAAAGCACCCTCTACCTAAGAGTTTTAATATAAAGCGAGCTTTTTATGCATGTGGATCAGGCCCTGGCAGTGAATCTTTTATAGTCAAACCTAATATAAACCCCATACTTAAATACCCATCCATCCATTTTCGACACCACCTACCCTCACTTGGGTCACAAGTGAGCCAAAGCCTAATCCATCTGACTTTGGACTTTGTTGGTACCCCCTACCCTGATCACCAGTCAATCACAGGGCACGTATAGACAATCATTCACACCCACGGGGAGTTGAACGTCTTCAGTTAAGCTACAATGCATGTTTTTAAAATGTAGAAGGACACCACAGTACTTGTAGAAAAGTCACGCAAGCACAGTGGCACCATATCAACGCCACACAGCTGAGATTAGAACACAGAACCTCAGAATTGGGAAGTAGATGTGCTAACCACTCCACTACTATGCTGTCCCATATTTTTAAAAAAGGGATTCACGGGGCACCCAGACTAGTAGTGTGACCCAAAAGACGTACCAAACAAAGGGTGGCGCAGCATCTCATGGTCATGTGGAAGGTCAGCTAGCAAAGGATTGGGGATAGGGCCTCCGGGGAAGGGGAAGCGAGCCAGACGTGGTCCATTTGCCAGGGGGTCCACCAGAGGATGAGGGCTTGAACCTGTGTGAATGAACATGAACGTGTGTTGTGATTCGAGTTGCACTGCCAAAAACAAAAGGTTAAGTCCCGCCCCTCCGCCCCCGCCTATTTTCTTCTCACGCAGGTTAACCCGGGAATGAGGTGCATAACATCAAAGCCAGCCGGAAATACATTTGACATCGCGGTGAAATAGTCAAAGTAGTCACCTTGACCGAGGGGGTCCTGTTGGTGCAGGTGGAGGTGAGAGTGGATATGCGAGTGTTGGTGATGATGTGGTGTCACGTTGAGCATCTGCAGCCTGGCTGCGGGATCCGGCGCCACAGAGGCCATCCTCTCAGCGTGCAGCCGCTCGGCGGTGAGGCGCTCGGCGTAGCTCAGCTCCGGCCGCAGCTGAGTACCGGCCAGCACCATCCTTTCCCGCTCCAGATGGTTGAGCCCTGGGTGAAAGGGTGCGAAGTGGTGAGGAGGTCCGGGGATGTGGGGCAGAGCCAGGGCCCCGTGCCTGACGTAGTGCTCCATAGGGTTGGCCGAGGGGTGCAAGGTTTCCAGGTCGGGGGGCTTGACCTCAAAGCCCGGCTTCATCCTCTCGCGGAGCTCCCTCTCTCTGAGGTTCCTCAGCTCACGCTCTCTCAAGCTGGGCTCGGCACTGTACAGGCCGGGCATGTGGTAGGCCAGCATGGGGTCGCCGGGACTGAGCGACACATAGAACGGGTGGTTGCGGTTGGTGGGGGACATGACATGGGGTCGGGCGTACTCGCTCAGGGTGCGGAGGGCTGGTGTATCGGGCCCGATGTAGGGGGGCACGGCAGCGACAGTGGTGGGCGGCTGCTCGTACATGCCCGGGCGCCCGTGAGCGGCCAGCTGAGCCTCGCTCAGGCGAATGTCGTGGGAGGAGCTGCATGCTCGCTGTAAGCAAAAGACGGTGTAAGAAAAGACTTCATGTTTTGTGTGACAGACGTAGGTCGTCAAAGTACTCCCAGATTGTAATTAAGTTGAAGTACATAAAGGTAACTGATTCAACTCCTTCACTTGAGAAAACTTAAAAAAAAGTGCATACTCTGAAATCTACTCGTACAACGTAAAAAGTCTACTACATACCTATTCTGATATGGTAGCACAGCGGGGACAAATAAATTTCCCTCTTTTACAGTCTTCCAACTGAGGGGGTACAAAAATTCTGTTTTCATCTAAACATGTTCCAAGAGCTTTGCTATATTTGCTAATGAGAAGAAATGACTTACTTACATGTAGGGCCGGCCCAATATAGATTTTTTTTTAGGCCAATGCCAATTTTTATATTTGGCAGAGTAAAATTCAGACAATTGATTGGGGCATCTTGGGAAATGTTTGAATATTATGAATATTGTACTGTGCTGATATGTTTAAGAAAATAAAATTAAAGTACACATAACAAAAAAAAAATTTTTTAAAAACCAATCTGCTTTAGTACAGAAACCAAGTACTGTATAAGTGTTCAGTTACTTTTCACCTTGGTGACAAACTAACGCCGCAGAATGAATGCACCGTTTTACTCACAGCGTTTCTGTCAGCCTCCCTTTCTCGCTCCCGATCCTTCTCCCGTTCACGCTCTTGCCGAGCGCTGAGTTCCGCCTCTCTCCGAGACTTTTCTAGGGCCTCCTCCCTTTTCTTGGCCAGCTTGGAGGTGGACAGCGGCGTGAAGAACAGGTCTGTCCGAGCGCAGGAGTTGTAGCCACGATCCAAGTGCTTGATGAACCTGACATCGATGACAGAGGCATATTTATTGGAGGGTTTTCGTTGGGTGCCACAATTTTTTTACAACAGTCATACCTCGGTTTTCGACCATAATCCGTTCCAGAAGGCTGTTCGAAAACCGATTTGTTCGAAAACCGAAACCATGCTCTTTTTTTAAAAAAAAAAAAATCTTTATTGAACGCGTCTGTTCACAATGGAACACTACACTTCCTCGTGTAAGGAAGGCGAGAGGAGTCAAGTGACGCATTCAAGTGCGCTCGGTTTGTTGAAGGAACCAAAATTTGGTCGTCATCCGAGACATAAAAAAATTTTTGGTCGAAAACCGATTTGGTCGAGAACAGAGACGTTCGAAAACTGCGGTTTGACTGTATATGGATTTTGGCTTTTGCTGCATTTGAGCAAACTTTATGTCGGCGCATGTCCTTTGGGTAAATCAATCCATCCAGCTATCTATAGGGAAACTACACCCTGGAGTCGTGGCCGGCCAATGACAGGGTAATTTTGAATTGAGCATTCAGTAAAAATCGATCCCATGTCCGCTTGCGTGAAAGTCACAGATTTGAACAACTAGGCTTTTGTAATCGATCTCACTAAATTGTGCAAGTGCTGTGTTGAGAGGATATATGTTTGCAAGCAAAACATTTTTGCTTCAGTGTTTGAGCTTATTGCAGGTGTCTAACACTCAAAACTGTGTTGAAATTCTTGATAAAAGATTTACAAAAAAACGTTCATTCAAAAGAGGAAATAATATGTTCAGACACGTTTTACGGAGTCAAGACACACCGTGCAGACTGGCTGGCGTGGCTGGCCATGTTGATGATGGTAGGCTCCGGCGAAGGGCTGCGAGCTGGAGATGGCGGACTCTCTGCTTCCTCCATCTCATCCAGCGGCTCCTCTTTTATTTTTATTTGAGGCGCTCCCGCTGTAGCGCTCGGCGATGATCTCAGCCCAATAGGTGGGAAGGATGGCTGCCCGCTGGGGACGGGGCCGACTGATGCTGCCGAGGAAGCAGAGGGGAGAGCCTGCGAGGACGCGCTGGATGGATGAGGGGAACTGGTACTCTTTCCAGGGTGAGCGTGCGCCTGAGAAATCACCGGAAGCTGGCCGGAAAGCGTCTGCACGGCCAAAGACTGGGGCATCAGCTGAAGAGGTGGAGGGGGCGCGCCTGGAGGATGCTGATTGGGCAGAGAGTTGAGAGGTTTTAGAGCAGGTGGAGGAGGCAGGTTGGAGGGCATCTGGGGAAAGGTTGGAGCGGGCTGGTGTGGTATCTGCTTGTGGGAAGGTTGAATCGGGGTGGTGGGAGGAGGCTTGATTTGGGGGCCGGAAAGGGGAGGCTGAGGCAGCTGTGACTCCCTAAAGAAGGGTGGGGGTCTCTGGGTTGGTGGCAACTGGGAGGACATCGAGCTGAGAGCAGGTGGCACCTGAAATGCAGACGACAGAGGCGAGTCCTGCCCCACCGGGAGTGGAAGCGGCAGTGCACCACAGAGAGAATGAGGGGTGGGCAGAGGTCGGTTGCTCGGGCCCAAATTGGCAGCAGACTCGTCAGCGGCTGGCTGAGGTGGGTCTGGAGATGCAGAGGGCTGGCTAGGAGGTGAGCCAGAATTGGGAGTGCTTTGTGGTGGAATGACAGCTGGGCCCTGAGAGGGAGGGGCCTGCGGGACCGCTGTGTCGGCCTGGGCGGCCGGCGGTGCGGCAGGTTTCGGGGGAATCGCGCTCGGTTGGGCAGAAGAGTCGGAGTCGCTCTCGTTGCCCTGCTGAGGGCTGGGAATGCTGGGGGAGGAGCTGCGGTTGTCCTGATCGATGTCTTTGGTGTCACTGCTGCCATCGTCCTGAGCACTGCGGCTTTCTGAGGAGCTCTCCTCCTCCACCTCGGCCTCCACCTCGGAACGGGAATCCTGCGGCTCCTAGGCACGGCCAAAAAAAAAAAAAAAAACATGTTTGACAGTGTCACACAACTAACAGTTACAGTACTACAAACAGGAGTCAAGGTTTCCACCTGTTTGCTGCTTGTTTCTTACCTGAGTCTTTGGCCTTTTGGCTTTGATTTTTTCAGGCTCGTGAAGCTCCTGAGGAGGACTCTCCCTGACTCGTTTCATTGTCTTTGGTGTGGCTGGCTCTTCTTTCACTTTCTGGAAAACAAATGGAATACTCTTATCAGATGTTGACGGCTGTTCAAATCTGAATCTGATGACTTTGTGACCGTTACAAAGTGTCAATGGTAGCCTCCTGGACAGCAGTCAGGTCGGTAGTCGTACCCATGATTGCCGTTTTGAGTCATGAACCGGGCTGGGAGTTTTTAAAAGCCTCGGGAATGATTTGCGGGTGTTTAGAGTTAACTCATTGATTCAGATGATTCGGTGAATAGTTCCTTTAGAATACCTTTTCATCATATGCAAATTTTTTTGAGATAGGAATTTTGGATTTTCATAAGCTACATGTCAAAGTCATCAGTATTTAAACAATAAAAGACCTCAAATATTTCAGTTGGTGTGCAATAAATCTAAAATATAAGAAAGTTGAATTTTTATCATTACGATATGAAAAATAATGAACTTTATCACAATATGCTAATTTTTTTTTTTTAGAAGGACTTATATATCTGTATGCATGTAGACCAGCAAGGGAGCACAATGTGCTTTGAAGGAGGCAGTATGCCAGACACGATTTAATAATTATTTTGGTATTTTGGGGGAGGGTAAAACATATAAATGACATTTCCATTCCTTTAACTCATTCAGTACCAGCCAATTCTGGACCAAGTCTGAAAAGACGTTTAAAAACGTCTTTGGGAGTGAATGAGTTAAGAAAGTTGATTTGAGACATTTTGAGTTATGAGTGTGGTCATGAACCAATTAATATGTATCTCAAGACAACCCACGTAACAATAAAAGACCTCAAATATTTCAGTTGGTGTGCAATAAATCTAAAATATAAGAAAATTGAATTTTTATCATTACGTTATGAAAAATAAAGAACTTTATCACAATATGCTATTTTTTTTTTTAGAAGGACTTATATGTCTGTATGCATGTAGACCAGCAAGGGAGCACAATGTGTTTTGAAGGAGGCAGTAAACTAGACACTATTTAATAATTATTTTGGTATTTTGGGGGAGGGTAAAACATATAAATGACATTTCCATTCCTTTAACTCATTCAGTACCAGCCAATTCTG
>CAAKHF010010461.1:0-36665 GCA_901007745.1 Hippocampus kuda | reverse complement strand
GTGGACAGACTCGCACCGCCAGGCGGAAGACGAGGAACTGTCGCACGCTCATCAAGGAAATGTTGGACAGGAAACACAAATATGGCAACCTGGAAATTGACCAATTTTTACATTTGTGGTTTCTTTTTTTTTTTTTTTTTTTTAAATCACTTTTATTTTTGTTATCATTTTGTCTTCTCCACCACGAAACTCCACGCATTGGCCTGTTAGGTTAAAAAACAAAATGGTAGTCACCTAAATTGCGCTAACTGATCTCAAAGATCCTGGTGACGCCCACTTTGATGACCACCACCACCACCACTTAAGTTCAAGACCACCCACGCAGCCACATCCCTGCGTGCCACCCCCACCCTCTCACGCACCTCATTCGCTCAGCCCTGAAGACCCATTGATTTGCGATTGGCCAATCCCGGTGACGCCATCAGATGGTGTGACATTATATGCACTAAGTGGCTGGTCTTTGTTGTTTACCTGTCCAAGTATCAGGGCAACAATTTTTTTTTTTCGCGGGGGAGGGAGGGGGGGAGAATAAGCATTAGCCAGTGCCAGCGTTTAAAAACACTAAAGGCTACATGTGCTCTTTCATCCCATCACCTATGCACTATTAATTCTCATTCGGGATGAACAGAATTGCACATGCACGGCCACAAGGGCGATGAGGGAGGGCCAAGGAGGCTTGAGAGAGATGTGGCTGTGCATCCAGGTCTAATTTACCCCCTCAAGTGCAACACACACACACACACACACACACACACACACACACACACACACACACACACACACACGCACACACATATTTGCAACCATCTTACCTTAAATAGTCTGTCACACAGCCACTCATTATTTTTTTATCAGAATTAGGGATGGACACAATAAATAGATTAATCGTGTCTTGTGAGGCAAAATGGAGCGGACTACTGTACTTACTTGGCTGACAACTACAGTGAACAACCACCACTATCACCAGAGAAGATATGTTCCAGACCCATCCACAACATATAGCAAAAACATTTGAAAAAGTTTTTTTTAAAAAGTTTTTCCCTCTCCACCTCACTTTGAACTCATTTAAACTTCAAAACCCCTTAAAAGTGTTAAAACACACAATTATTCTTGAATAATGTCTGTTCTCGCTCGCGCAGTTCTCCGATCAAGGCAAGGCAGCTTTATTTATACATTGCATTTCAGTACCGAAGGTAACTCAATGTGCTTCACATAATTAGTACAACGTTTAAAAGCAATTACAGACAAAAGAGTGAACGACATTTGCATCATAGCTTATGAAAATTATTAAAAGACCGTCCAGTGCAAGAACAAGATTTTGGAAAAAAAATATTACTAAATGACTATTACTTGTACGTAGTTGGGGACCTTCTCTTACTCTTCTTTTCACTCTTAATCACGCTGCATTGCTTCCAATCGTGCTCAATGCTGCCCCATATGCCGTGGCACCGTGTGATACTACATTGAAGATTGGTAAAACTAAATCCAGAATTGCCCGGGTCCTTATAAAACGATCACGGAGAATGAAAGATATAGCAAGGGAACACTGTAGTTTGCCATCTAAAGAAGTACAATTCATTGGAAACTGTCGTGGCAGGATTTCAATACATCCAGGGAGACATTCTCCTATCTTAAAAAAAATATAGGGAAAAAAGACAGCCCAATTCAAGGAAAAGTAGTCAAATGCCCATCCCTGTTCTCAATTTTTTTTTTTTAATTTTACCAGAAAAACACACACACACACACACACACACGCACACACACACAGCATAAGCTTCATATTATTAGCTTTCATTTAGATTTTAGGGCTTTTTTTTCTTGTGATCTCATCTATTATTGGCATTTTTTTTCTTTTGGTTTTCTTCCACTTGGATTGTTTTGCATGTCATAACACTTTTGGCCACAGTATCTGTATAGCATGCTTCGGACCAGGCCCGGACTTCAGTGAGTAGATGTCAGCTAAACAGCTTCTCAAAATCTCTCGCGCGCAAGGACAGCACGGTAACACCAGCTCATCACACACAATCCCCTGCGTTGCTTCACCCTATAGTCCACTCAAAGGAACACGCGCACACATACACACATACACACGCACACACACACACACACTAACACGTGTCATAGAATGATAAAGGGAAGCCTTTCATATTTGGTTCTCCAAAATGCCTCTGTTAATAGTTTTTCATTCATTTGAGATTTGTCCAAATTGACATTTGTTACATGTAAACTGTTCACATCAAGCATTTGCATCATGACACAACCCAATATCAAAAGCCGCTATCAAAAAATAACTGGACTGCCTCACTGTAGGTTCTGTTTTGCAGGGATAGTAAAGACCGAGATTCGGGTCTCGGCCTCTCGTGTAACATGTATGTGCTAAAACATATAACAAAACTATTAACAATAATATGAAAGTGCCTCTGTATTTACTTCATGCAATTAGTCTTACTCTTCAGGTTGTTTTTCTGGCATGTTAGCTAATGCTCAAAGCTAAAAACATTGGCCTCGGTCAGGGTTTCCCAATTCAGCACAAGCCATCACGTATTACATTTTGAGCTGGTACTGTCAAGTATTTTTAGAACAGATTATTCCATCGATTCATCAAATAATGAGATACAATTTTACTTTGTGTAAAAGTGCATGACCAAGTCATTTTACTCATGATTGCAGTTTACAAACCAATTATTGTTGTTCATTTGGTGTTCTAAATAACTAAACAATATCACACAAGAGGGATTAATGTTGGGTTCACCAAAGTTTTTGAAATTGATTCCGTAACTGGTTTGGTCATTGCATTGCATTGGTCAAGGCAAAAATAGATGTTGATGAATTTTAACACCACAAATTGCATTAAATTGATATAATTTACGATAACATATATATTTTTAATGTTTTATTCTTTTATTCTGATAATCTTACCGAAAAAAATGTTTTGTTTTGTTTTTTAATGTGCCACCCCACAATTTGGGAAACCCTGGCCTGGAAACATCTTTATAGAGGACGGTAAACATGCTTTTTATAAAGACATACAGAGACAGAGAGAGAGATCTTATACAGTACATATATATTTATGATATAAGTATGCTCCTTTTGAACTTTTTGCTCCGCGAGCTGGTGGGCAGTCTAGTTATTTTCTGAAGCTTTCCCAGAATACCCTTCGGGTGACATCACCTGACCTTCCCTTTGCAGTCCCAGCCCCAAACGACACCACACACATGTGCAGCAGCGCAGCATTCTAATACCTTAGATAAACATGTCAACAAATTTTGACTGTAGGATTGAAGAAGAAAAAAAAAATGTTTGTTTTTTGATGGAAAGTATTATTATTGAGAAATATGTGTCGATTGAGCCACGTGCAATGCATTGGGTAGATCATTGTGTTTGTCTGTTAGAGATTTTTAAGAAAGCTACGAGAAAAGAGAAAAAAAATGTATTTGTCGCAAGTCCATAAGCTCCGGGACTCTAAACTTAGAGGGCCATGATTAAGAAAAGAAAAAAAAAAATCCTAGTCTTTGTAAGTCGGGGGTATTGTTTTTATTTTCTTTGTCTCTTTTTTTTTAAATGTTTCTGTGTAATCATTTGTTTATAAAAAAATATGCGGGAGGGCTGAAGGAAAACAAATCTACACAACTTCTTTATCATCAAGTGAAAACTGGTGCTCCTTAAACATTATTAATTCTGTTCACAACTATTAGAAACAAATGGTCATGAACAAAAAAAAAAAAAGCATTATTACTCCTCTTATATCTCTCTCGTACTGTTTGTATTCTTCTTCTATTGAGTGGATGGGGGGGTGGGTTCTGATCTATCAATCAAAACTGACTGTCACGTCAATAAAACCAGGCTACTTTTTTTTCTCACCCGAGCGCTGCCTAAAACTCACCAGCAGAAAACTCCAAACATTGGCAAAAATCCAAAAATAAAAGCGTGATCCCGAGACACGCTGACGCCACGACATGAAGTAGAACGCGGCCAAACACCACGAGACCCGTCTTTACCCTTAGGCAGCATCGTGAGCATCTCCCCTGTTGTCCCCCCATTCTTAGTATCGCCACCGCCCCCCTCGCCGCCTCCACCCGCCTCTGTAAATGACTCTTCTAGTGCTTGTGCTGTAGTGTATAGTTTTCCAGCAGTTAAAGGTTGTCCCTTGAAAGTGCCTTTTGTTCACAGACTCCATTTTGTAATCCAGTTTTTGTTTGTTTCGCTGGTTATTCCCTGAGTGCCGCGCTCGAGCACGTTTCAAATGAACCATTATCGTTCCTCCCTTCACTTCCTCATATCTAAATGCTGAAATCTGCATACAGATATAAAAGGTGTCAATTAGTTCTTTCACGATAAATGATGGCAAAAAAGAAAAGTGTCATTGTTGGGCTGTTGCTTTTTTTTTCCCCCTCCACCAACCGCCCCAACCCAACCCCTGTCTCCACTGTCTATTTTCTCTTTGACACTCGAGTAGTATGTAACTGTGTGTCCATCACTCTCGCTCACTGGCTCGCTCTCTCCTGCTGAAGGGCGGGACCAAAAAAAAAAGAAAAAAAATATTACTGAGAAACTTTTTTTGTCTGAGCAGAATGCAGTTAGCTCACATGTTATTCTTGTCTGTATGCTTCACATTGTATCTCGCCATACCCATCACTTCTGCTTCTCCATTCAACAGCTAATGTACGTGAACAAATGACGCTGACGGGCTTTTGGGGGTGTCCTTTGGTCGTTCTTTTTCTTTTTTTTTATTTTTTAAGGAATGGATGAGTGGGTTCAAGGCTGTTTCTGGGATGGAGGAAGCTGAATGAACCGCCTCAGGATGTTGGAACAGGGGCTGCTCGGACTAGGATAACAGTTTGCTCTTTTGTTTTGGTTATTTATTGTTTGGCTTTGTTTTACTTCCCCCTTTTTGTTTCATTATAATTTGGATGATTTTTTTTTTGGGATATTTGCTTATCAGGGTATGCTGTGTTTAAAAGCTCTTTGAGGACAGAAAGCCTTGGACTTAAAATGAAAGCTACAAGCACCTTATTGCCGGACTTATCCTGCATGAGGTTGAAGGAAAGGGGGCGGGCTTGCATTTTCACAACCATATTTCCACAAAGGAATCTGTGCTAAGTATTATCGTTAATGGCGAGTTTTACATAGTAGAACTCTCAGCAGTATTAACTACTTCAAATACACTGGCTGGCCGTACAAGAGGTCATGACCTCTTGGAGGGGTGGGGGGGGGGGGTCCCTGTTTTTTTCCCCTTCTGCCTCACCTCATGCTGGACAGCTCCAGGTCTGTGTTCTCTCGTTTAGTTTGTTTTCTTAAGCGTGTATGGTTACTAGGCAGCAGCCTCCTTGCCCCCTTGGCCCCACTCCTTTTAGTCCCAGCTCCTCTGCGCCTCTGTCTACGCACCATTTCTTTGTGAGAACACCCCCAGAGCTCTAGGTGAAATGCATGTGTTAATTACAGTTTCTTTTCCATAAGAAGAAAAACGCAGTTTGAGAAGAGCAGCACCTGATTGAATAAAAAGGATGTTCTTGACTGTACCCGTCGGTGTCACGTGTTTTTATTTGTATTACAGAAATACAATAAACTCAAGCTGACACACTTATTCAGTGTGAGCAGGGTAGGTAGGCGTGAATGCTTGTTTTTATTTTAACAAAAATACATCCACAATCATGTGTCCAAATGCCATTTTTATTGGATTTGTTGATTATACATGATAACCGAAGCAGAAGTCTTATACCGAAAAACTACTTTCAACATTTACTTTAACTTGCAAATGGGTGAGTTTGACCGACAAACATAACGGAACGGTTAATTTTTTAAAAAAATCTCCCATCCTTTGTAGTTTTAATTTTTACTGAATCAACATTCGAGCATTTACATTGATATTGTATAGAATCACAACCTGATGAATCAAAATCGAATTGAATCGAAACTTATGACTTGAAGCACCATTATTTTCCTATGAAATATTATTCTCAATTCCCTAGTGTAATTTTACAGTTGTGCGCAACCGTATGTAGTACTGCGTGCCACCATCTTTTATGAGTCTTTTTTTTATAAACTTTATTGAACAAGTCAGAATACAATTCCCAATAAACAGAAATCTTTTATGAGTCAACTCCTTTGGCCCTCCTAGTTTAGCGTCACTGAATTCATGCAGCTCAAAAAGGGCGCGTCCTGATTACCTCAGCCTGCCAAATTGCCTTCAAGTAACCCCGGAATTCACTTCTCTCGGAACGGTAAGGGTGTTCAGTATAACTTTACATACTGTACATTGATGATAAGACGGAATATATTTTAATTTTTGTTCAGTGTGATTCTGTTGTAAATTAAAGTATCTTAACGTTTTAAATACCAAAGAATGTATTTTTAGTCGTGACGACAAGCGCCCTCGGTTGCGGAAGTAGTCAAAAACTCCCAGACTATACTTCCGGTCTGCATTTTGTAAACACAAGAATTTAGGACACGAAAATAACTCGTCCGAGCTCTTCAAATTAGTGTCACCAGATAGATTTTCCTTTGTTAGAAAACAGCGCTGAGAGTTTCTTTCGTGACCTGACGTCGAATTTTGGCCACTTTTTTTTTGTTGTTGTTGTTGCAAAGACGCCGAAGAAAGGAGAAAACAAGCTAGTTGCGTCGTCGAGTTTGCGTGTGTGTGCGCGTATGTCGCTCATGCTGCTATCACTTCAATGGGGAACTGCCTGTTTTCTCAAGGAGCGGATGATTTGTCTCTGCTGAACGAGTCTGAGGTGGGCAGCCTGCCCGGAGAACCGCCGCCGCCCTACCAGGTGACCCAAGACGGCCCCACACCGACCTACATATGCGACACGATAACCCACTACTGTATAAGATGGAGCTTTATCACCCAACCACCTGCCGACATTTAACCATCAACATTGACACTTATGCTCATTATACTAGGCACACAAGCTCATATTATCCAACGCAATTGTGTCTTTTTTTTTCTTGCTTCATATAAAACAAACCTAATGCTTGATTATTGTTAGAGAGGTATTCCGTTTGTTTGGTTTTTTTTGTTGTTTGTTTGTTTTTTTTTTGTTATGGTCGTAGTCGAACCGCTCTTCATCATACTGAGAGCTTTCTCATGTTGCTAAAGAAGGTACATTACCTGGAAAGTGCAGCCCCAACAATCAACACAGCGTTCAATGAATACCTCTCTGACAGTGTCAATCTCAACATTATTGTCTTTATATTTTTGAATTGGATCTCAGAAGATTGCCCAAGTGTAAATGGTTAAAGCACATAGGGTTTCTGCACTTCCTTAACGTCTTAAAAGGCATTGAAACCACAAAGGTCTTGGTAAGCCTTTCTCTGTAACCCATTCTTTCAAAGTCTTAATAAATGTTAACTTATGATAAGTAAGGCAAGGCGCCTTCATTTATGTTGTGCAGTTCATGCACAAGTATTTCAATGTGTTTCACATCCCTGCAACACTTAAATGCATTTACAAAGAAAAGGGTGAAAGAAGAATTATAGAAAATCACTAACTGTGCTGTTAGAGGCAGCGTGGCGCTTCAGGACATCCAAACCAAACACTGATAGAGAAAAGGTGGTAGTTGAATGAGAAATAGAAGCAGATAGGCTAACAGGATAATCATCAAAAATCAAGCCTTTGTTGACTTTCATTTAAAAAGGAGGAAAAATGTAACAACAAAATTGGGGGTGGGGGGGCGGGGAGGTTGTGTATACAAAGGACCTCCCTGTACAAAGCATGCACAGTAGGGTGATGTGATTTTTTTTTTCTTTTTTGGCCGGCTTTTCAGGAGCGCCCGCAGCCCGTGCCCGTGTACCATCCCACACCCGGGGAGAGTCGCTTGGCCAGTCAGCTGAGCGAGGAGGAGCAGGTGCGCATCGCCCAGCGTATCGGCCTCATCCATCACCTGCCCAGAGGCATCTTTGATCCAGGCTCCAACCCCTCCGACCACAAAGTCAAAGAGTGAGTCGTGAATACTTTACTTGGACTTTTGGGGGGGATTTGACTGAGAGTTTTTTGGTCCCATCACATCTAACAGAAATCGTTATATTTGTTTCCAATATATGTTCACTATTTTTTTAAACATCCAAATGTGAAATCCATCCATTCCTTGTCTATAGATAGTTAGATAATTGAACTTTTCATGTTTCATGAAACAATGACATGCAACCTCGTGGACTGCACTGAACTTATCTAGACACTATATTAATAAATCAACAAACTATACATATGTAAAAAAATTAAAGTAAAGCCTACAGACTGACCAGAATAAAGCTTTGTTTTGATTTTATTCCAACCTTTGTGATTTGTAAATTGCGTTTTCTTCCATTGCAACGTCGATCTGACTAAATTGTTCAGCCCAAATTCGTAGTCATGAATTCATAATATTGAGTAAATTTGGAAAATTTACTCCAGCTCATGGACTGTGATTTGGGAATCAGTGCATTGCTCTATCAGAAGAAAAATCATATTTTGTCCAGCCACAATGCATCAGTCCAGTCACTCATCTGTCCCAGGTGTGTGATCTGCATGATGGACTTTGAGTACGGCGACCCCATCCGGTTCCTGCCGTGCCTGCACATCTACCATTTGGACTGCATCGACACCTGGCTCATGCGTTCCTTTACCTGCCCGTCCTGCATGGAGCCCGTGGACGCAGCGCTGCTCGCCACCTACGAAGCCAACTGAGCCCCACCCACAAGTAATCCCCAGGCTTGGCTCCAAGTAACTGTCCCTTGTTAGGCCAATCTGTCCTAGCTGCTGTGCACAGGTAGCCCAGTCTGTGCGGCTTTGTGCTCATGTTCTTGAATTGCTTACATGCATAGAAATTGTACATTACAGTAATTGCTTGGATCTGATTGGTCGGTAAAACCTTTGATGTTTTTTGTTTGTTTGTTTGTTTCCAACGGGGCAGTGTGCCAATTTGAACTAGAAGAAATAAGACTACATGTAGCAACACATTTTCCCAGAAATAATTTCACTTTAATATAGCCTCAAAAATGATGATATTTATATTTTAGGTTTAATTATACAGCAGTGAGGTGTCGCCAATGTCAATGAACTTTGAAATGTGCAATACGAAACCTCAACAGAAAGACTGCTGGTACAATAGTCATGATTTAAGATTCAAGAGGAAGAGAGTTTTTCTTATCCCCCGCAGGATTAATTAATTCATGGATTATTAATGTGATAATAGAAAAGTGTTGGGATCACGTCCACGTACATGAAGTGTGCCGAAATACCTTTTTCTTTAGAACATGCAGACCATCCCATGACTGTGTCATTATCACAGTAAAAAATTATAATAATAATAATATGGCACCCTTTCATTGTTTCAATATATGAAAGGAGTGTCAAAAACATTTTTTCAAAGCACAATTCTAATTATATTCTTGTAATTTTTTTTGGAGAATGTAATTAGTTACTTTTTCTCTTAATATCACATTTTTCTCATAATTTGTTTTATGGCAATGTCTGTCATGCCCCCCCATCAAAATAGAAATTTCTTTTTGAAGTTAATGTGACTTATTTCTGAATATTCCAATTTCATTGCCACAACATTACAACTTTATTCTTACCAAATTATTTCAACTTTATTTTCCCAGTTCGTTTCAGTGTGGCCCTAATACATCTTTATACAAAATTAATTGGGTGGGTTAGTTTGTATTGCAAATATTTTGTTGTTGTTTTTTTTAATATAAATCTTCACATGTAGTTTTCTTATAGAGGGCTATGAGTTAAGGAATATGCTCCCTTTTTATTATGTTTGACTGTTTAGTTGATGGCCTTCATACTGCAAGTGATGCATTTCCACCAAGCTCTTGTTTGTATGCTTGTTGCCAGCAGTAGAGTTGAATGTATCTATCAGCAACTAACAAGTGACGTTTTCAGTTAGCCCAGCTGATGTGCCTTGTAAGGTTGAAGGAAGTGAAGTACAATCATGTCGACGGTGTTCTTCCAAATTGTAGTTGTCCACTAGGGAGAGCCAGACACCAGCACACTTGTCATTTGCGTCACTGTTAGGTTTTTGTTTTGTTTTTTCTTTCCCACCCTGCTGCCTGCTGCTGCTCAGTCATCTGTGTTAATTTATGTGCAATCCACGAATGTGTAGGAAAAGTTATCTAACCATCATTAAAGCATACAATATGTTTCAAACCGATGTACTGTCGTCTTGCTGTTGTTTTGTTTGCGACAGCACGGTGTGGTCGTGGTTAGCACATCTGCCTCAGTTTTGTGATCCTTTCCAGTAACCTTGGACTCAAGTTTCCTTTGTAGACTTGGCATGTTCTCCTGTCCTAATTTGAGTTTTCTCCAGGTCCTCCGGTTTACTCCCATAATCAAAAAACATGCTAGGGTCAAGAAAGATCTTGAATGCTAACTGGGCAACAAATTTGCTAGCTTTAGCAACTTTCAGACTTCCCAAGCAACTGTTTTCCCTACAAAACACGTAGTGACAAATTTAAATTGACCAATGACTCTTTGAAGCAGTTGTTCATTATAATAAATTGGGAACGAAACTGAAGGCACGGTGGTCAACGGGTTAGCATGTCGGCCTCAGAGTGCACAGGTGTAGGCTTCGATTCCGGCTCTGGCCTTGTGTGGAGTTTGCATGTTCTCCCCGTGCTTGCGTGGGTTTTCTCCAGATACTCCGGTTTCCTCCCACATTCCAAAAACATGCATGGCAGATTAACCAAATACTCTAAATTGTCCCTATGAGTGGTGAGTGCGGATGGTTGTTCGACTGTGTACGCCTTTAAAAAAAAAAAAAAAAAGACACTTCGAACAGTATCCAACAAAAAACGACTCACAAAAGCAAATAATACGCAACAAAACATTTTATTACGATGAAAAAGGTCATCTTTGAATAAAACACACCATCAGAAAATGCGGTTACAGTTGAACATACAAGTGCCTATGTGGCAGTCAAATCAGACGTAACTACAGTTTATTATTGAATTATATATACAATTATATTACAGTAAAATAGTATAAATTCAAAGAAACCAAAACCAAATTGAATCTGGAAGTGGTCTCAGTTCAGTTTCAAATCTTTAACCTGTGCAATAAAAACAAATCTCTCTGGATTCACTTGCTTTCCACTGCATTAGGCTCATGAAAACCTGAAGTGCACGTGGAAGTGAAATAAGTTATCCTTCAGCTGACTGACTGCAATGTGAATGCAAAAAGAAATTTAGTTTCCAAGTCCACTTGTAACTGTCCATCTTAGTCTCTCTTACCCACAAAAACAAATTCAGCAATTAGTCTATTCAGCAATTAGTCTCAGACCACTTCTGAAAAGGTGATGTGTTGTCAACATCACCTGGCTTGCCAGCAGTTATTTTAATGGTGATGTTCACATAAAACGGTAGAGAGCGAAAACAGTCTTGCTCATGACCTCCCCAACACAGCGCTCAAAGAACTTGGGTAGCATTTTTTTCCACGGAACCATTTTGAAACTCCAAATGGAGTCAAGTGCTGTCGTTTTTTTGGCAATTTGTTCACATGACAACAGTGTTCTGAGTGTGAAAACGCAAACTTTTAGAAACGCCAAACGCCAGTGTTAAGGCTTCGCTGTACAATGGAAAATGCCTGAACAATGAGAAAGGACGTCACAATATAAACTATGATGGTAGATCTTAACACCATTGTAGCGTTGACGTCAAACTTGTCACTCACGCACATTAGCAAAATGATTTTTTGTTGAGACGCATGACTAAAAGCAGTTGGCGACCATTTGCATCGTGTTTCTTTACAAAGCGACATCGCCAACTACTGGCCAGTCATGTTGTCATTCATTTTTGCTGGTCTGTGCAAACGTTCCAAAACCACAACCGTTTTAATGAAGTCATGGTTATGTCCTATAAGCTGCACCCTGAGGTGACTCACATTATATGCACAAAGCCCTACGACATACAGATTCCCACGGTGACAACAGCCACCAAGATTCCGAGAAGCATCCTGAAGAGCGGAGCGCCCATCACGGAGCTTTGTAGAGCAGAGTTACTTTTCACAACTTTGGAGCCTTGATGGTCCTCAGCCACACTCAGCATTTTCTGCACATCCTCAAAGACCTAAAACGCAATCCGTACAACATCGGTGAGAAATACATTGACTGGAGAAAAGGGATGAGTGAGCCAAGCAGAGTTACAGTATGTGCAAGTCATAAATATGTCTCTGAGTGGTGACCTGTGGATTCAAGTAATGATCCCCTACCTGGATGTTAAGCTCAAAAGCTTTGACGGCCTCCTCCAGGATGCCGTTTCTCTGCTCCTCGCTCAGCTCCAGCACATTCATGCGGCTCCGGTAGAGCTGCTTGAAAAGGTTGGGGCTGGACACGCCCGGAAAAGCGAAGAAGGACAGACCCTGGCCGCTTTTCAGGCCCATGGATTTCTGGGCGATGCGGCCGAGGACCTGGCCACCAGACAGGTCGCCCAGGTAACGGGTGTAAGCGTGGGCCACCAGAAACTCTGGGTTCTTCTCCCCAATCTGAAAATCAGATCGCATGGATGAGCATCATCTTATCATGGAGGTAAACGCATGCTCATTAGCAAGAAACCGACCTCGCGGAGTCTGTCACAGTATCTTCTTGTGGCCGCGGGTACAACGATCCTCTCCTTCCAGTCTGGACCGTAGAAGTAGTCCAGGTCTTTCTCAATGGACTCCAGCCTGGCTAGCTCAGATGGGAAGTAAATAGGCTCCACGGCGGGGTGGTTGGAGTTCCTGTCCAGTTCATCTTCCAGGGTCTGGTAGATCTCACGGAGGGAGCTGAGCAGAAGCTGAGGAATGAGGAAGGCGGTGAGTTGATGTTCTTTGAGTATGAAGAGTAGAGTTTGAAAAGTGTTGTTACCTTATACTGCGGCTTGGTGACTTGTCCCTTCTGGAAGCTCAACATTAACTCTGTGTTCTCTGCCCTCATGTGACTCTCCATGGTCACGTTTTTGATTTGTTCTGACAGATCCCTGCAGGGGGGAAATACAATAATTAGTGTCATGACCATCCACGTTGAAGTAGTGCAACACGACAGCAAAAGTTTGTAGTGATGAACTATTTGTCAAGTTATAATACTTTAAGTTGTCAAATCAGTGCCCTGATCTCATCCAAGAAGAGGTTGCTTTTGTCTGGCTGAAGATAAAAGAGAAGGCAACTGCAACTGAGGTCCTTGATGTCTTTGTGAAAAGCAACTCAAGACTTATGTCTTCATTTTTTGACAAAACTAACGATAATTAAGGAATGCATTTTTTTTTAAATGCAGGCCCCTACATGGCTGCAACAAATTTTCATTCACTATAAATGGCTCTATTTACAATGTCACTCGACCGAAATACTTATGAATGCTTTTCACAAAATGTCTGTCAATCCTAAGTGCTAAATGTCATTTTTTGTGAAAGCTCTTAACTCCACATGTTGATCTTTGAACATGAAGGCAGTCATAAATACTTTATGTATATGATGGGCATAAATAAACAAAAATCAGCATATACAAAGCTGTATACAACCCATATTAAAATCTATTGGCTACTGAGATCAATCAAATCAATTCTTACTTTTCTGCTCTTTGCATCTTCTGCGTCTCCATTCTGTTGCTCTTTTCCTCAGTCAGTAGTCACCGGCTTTGCTGTGATTGTCTTTGTCCAGCTTGAGCCATCCTACTCTGCTTTTATACACTCCTCCTCCTCTTCCCTCCCACTAGAGGAATGAAAACAGGAAGGTAGGTCAGCACAAACCACTTAACATGATTCAGCAACTTGGGAGGGAAGAGAGAGAGTGGAAAAGTTGAGCAATGGCCTGGAATAACAGGAGGCCGAGTGCTTAACATGACACATCATTTGGTGTTCAGCAGTTGTTCATTGTAGACTAATGCTAAACATGACAAAGGGATTTGGCACGAGGGAGGGACTCTGATGCAATATTTGACTCCTTTTGACTGATCAAACTGAGCTAGACCAAATACAAAGCCTCAATGGCCCCATCCGCAAGGCAGAAAGACCGTAAATTTATTAGAATAGGATTTAATTTAGTTAAGTTAAAGTTATGTTGTTGGGCAATATCTAAATCTGCACATTCCTATTTTATTTCTTTGTCAAATGAACGTTCATATGCTGATTTAATAACGATTCAAACAAGCTACTCACCAGTTACTCAGTACTTGATGTTTCACTGAATACTTAGTCTTATTCAAGTAATTATTTAAAAATATATATTTTTACTTTAATCATATTAAATAAAGTTATTAAATTTAATAACAGTACTGGAATGAAAGTGCAGTTTTTGGCTACGTCTGATTACATGACACCAATTACTACTTTCCTATTAGCAAGGGCTTTGGTGCCATCTTTTAACAACTTGTGCCTTGTAACAAAAAAAACACAAAAAAATGCAACATTAATTTGCAAATAACTACAAATATATGCACCGTTAAACAAAGTGATAGCGTCTCTTTGTGCATAAATGGATTCATGTATCAGAACAATTGAGAGCACACGCTCTTAAACATATTTTACATAGACAATACAATACAATACAATACATGCTGATTTATAGAGCGCTTTCACAACAGCGGCAGCTGTTAACAAAGCGCTTAACAAAACAAGTAACATAAAGTAAAATAATAAACACAAGACATAACATAAAACACGGACAGTCGTGCAGTCCTATCCACTTTTCCATCACACGCTTTGTTGTTTGAAGCAGTTTGAGAATGTAAGTTTTCTTTTTTACCGTCTATTTCTGTTCCTTGTCGTTTGGGTTTTTTTTCTGTTATGTTGGCAGACAAGTAAAACAAGACAGCAATATAAACTAAGGGAAACATAAATAAAAAGGAAAGCCACGTTATCGAAAGGCAATAACAAATATTGTGCAATGAAGGTTAATATACGACTGAGAGTGTATGTGCAGTGAACACCGCTGAAGGGTGTCAGCTCATTTAATTACAATACAGTTACTGCACCTTTAAGTACTTCAAGTCAAGTACAACTTTATTGTCAAATGTGCTGTATGTTACTTGACTAAAGATTGCCAACCCGCTGCAAGCATTGCTATTCGTTATTTATTGGCATGCTTTGCTCAAACACTCGCACTCTTTACACATAAAAAAAAAACCACTCACAGGATGACTATGACTCAATCTGAAGTCACTCTTGTTTTTAAGACTAGGAACTGACCTCTGATCAGCCTACGCAGGGCGAGTGCCTAACCTGACTCAGCAGAAAGCCAAGCGCTAAACGTTAGTCAGCGTTTTTCTTTTTTTTCCCCTTTTCTTTCTTGAACTTTGGGCGTCTTTTTAACCTTTAAATACATTTATGAATAACGACTTTAAAATAACTACACACTTAAGACGAATAAAGTTGCTTCTAACACCCTCTTTTCGAAATAACCGCACCCCGCCCCCTTCATTTTTATTCAGGCACAAGGGCAGATGACCGTGAACTTGACCCAGTGTATCTCGGACCCTATTTTCCTTCAGGCACATTCAAAGGACACATTAATAAACGTCAAAACTCTTGCTTTAAAATGGCTGCAATTATGTGCCTTTTGACTTGTATTCCTCGGCCTGTTTGTCCAAGATGAATGAACCCAGAGGAGCTGACCAACATTCTTACGTGAACATGAACGACTGTGAAGAAGCACAGTTGTGTGTGGAGGAATGTAACACCACCATGCCTTACAATGTGAGTTTGTCCCCACTGCAACATGGGCTCGTGCGGTTAACTTTCGGTAGACATTTGGACTGTGACCCCTTCGCGTTTGCTTTATGTCATTTCATGGTTATGCATGACATAGAATACTGTCAAACATTGTAGAAATAATAAATGTCGACAGTCAGAGATTCAAATTGTCGTTCATGTTGTACACTAGAGGGCAGTATTGTTCATCTAATTCTCATTGGGTAATTTTTCTCGTTTTGTTCAAACTGTTTTATGCTCAGGAACGTGGCAGTTCTGGAATGGAGTTTACCAATGAAAAGCACAATGAGGCAGACTGCAGGCCTCACCTCTTCATGACTGCTCCTGGTTCAGCGACGGCCATTGCAATGACCGTCAGCACCAGGCTGAGTCCTGCTGTGCCCAGACCCACAAGGGACATAGTTGGTCCCGTTGTGTGTATGTGCGACCCCATGGGCTCAGTATGGGACGCAATGGAATCTACAAGACCTGCCTCCTCTGTTCCTGTTAGTGCTGCTGCTCACCTACACCTCCTCGGAGAAGCCTTGTTGCTGATTGGAGACCTCCTTAAGGGGAAAAACGTGAGTACTGTACATCCTGACTGAGGGGGACATAATATATGTGTACCTTGTCACTTGCTCAACAATTTCACTTGCCTGACTTCTGTGGAGGCCGCGTAGATTCAGTTCCAACTTGCTGACTACGGTATACGTGAGTGTGATCATTTGTCTGTCTCTGACAAGGTTTTTATAGTTAATGAAAACTAACAATAACACTAAAATTAAAAGAAAATAAATATGAAAATGCTTTTTAAAAAATGCAAACAAACTGGATTTTCAGTTCATAAAACGCAATGAAGGTCAAGTAATGTCATATATGAGCTTTTGAAGTTCATTTTAAATGTATTTATTTCGGTTTGTGCTTTGCTGTATGCACAGAAGAAGGAAGGTCAAATAGTCATATGAGAATTGTAGTTTACTTTATTGCACAATAGTTGGTGACTTTTTTTTTTGCAATCGACAAATACTCCTCTTGTGTGTGCGTGTGTGAGACAAAAAAATAATACTAAACGGTAATTAAGTTAAAAATAAAAAAATTTAAAAACTCCTCTGAAAAGAAATTGAGACGAACTGAACTAAAAAAAAAGTCATTACAAAATAAAAACAAACTGTTGTGAAAAATCTAAAACTATTCTTACCCTGGTCTCGGCATCCGCCATGTGATTGAGTGGCAACCAGTCCAGTTTGTAGTCAGCCTTTCGTCCAAAGTCAGCTCGGATAAACTGCAGCGCCCCGCAACCTTTAACAGGATAAGCGGTCTGTTTTGTGTTTACAGAGACCAGTGTGTGTGTCGAGAAGCCTGCTTCTTCTCTTGGATTCTCTGCTGTGTGCACTTGCTCCACTCATGTGCCTCACCTCACTTATAGCAGAGCTTCAGAGCAGCACAGAGAACACGCCGGTAAGTGGTGTGCAACACAGATAGTGTAGCACGTGTGCTATTGTCAAAGCCTTTTATTTGTATTCGTTGTTTTAAAGGGTTCTGCTCTGGAAAACATCGCCTATATAATGCCGGGTTTTTGAATGAATCCACTCAGACAACTTCATTTTTGTATGTAATGAATGACTCTCACATTATGACCACCGTTCGGTTGCACGATTTTTTTATTTCAAAAATCTATATTTATGTTATACACCACTGTGTCAATTAAATTCACTATATTGGTGCTTCAATTGTTTGATTATTATTATTATTTATTTCTTATTTTTGGGGCGATGTGATAAGGAAGCACAATGGAGTTGCTGTTTGCACAGGCCTCTCAGTCGGGAGGTCCTGGGTTTGGATCTCTGCTCTGACCCTCCTGTGTGGGGTTTGCATATTCTTCCCTTCGTGGGTTTTCCTCACAAATACCCCATGGTTCATTGAAGATTCAAAATTCTCCGCAAGTGTGAAGTGTGAGTCTTTTCGGGCACAAGTACAGTAATTAGTTTTCTGAAAATTGGCATCCACTGCATCAGGTGGCCTTTGTGTCAGATGCATATAGGACTCTTTTTGAGATGTAAATACTAAATAGATAAAGTTCTTGTTCTGCTCGTACCAACTATTTGCTGCCTCAGTTCAAACTCGACTCTATGCACACAAGCGCATTTGGTTGTTAATTGTCGATAAGTACTACTCATGACAGTTACATACCGTATGTGACATTTTCTAGTTTGCTGAGTGTTGTAATCAGTCCAACATCCACAGGCCTTAACAGGCTTAAGGCTACAACACTGGTGAGAAAGTACAGCACACATTGTGCTAACATCAACACACCCCTTCGTTCAACTCTCTCAATTTTCAGTATATATTTCTGTTCGATATCGCTCAGATGTCTATAGTACAAATCAAAACATTCCCATGTTGACATTCAAACAATTATTCGGCAGGAGCAATTAAAAATAGCCATGCAGGTGGTGTTGTGTTTTCTGGGTGTGGTGAAAGTGCCCTGGGATACGCCTCCCGCCTGCGCCTTGTCAAGGAATGCCAAACAGCCTGCAGACTGTGAAACCTGTTATACGCACGAGAACGTCCTAATGCATCCCCTTCACTTGGGGAGTGGTAAGACAGCAAATGTGTGACTCCTGTATTATGCAAGCCGTTACCTGGGAGTCAACACACACCGAACTGGTGTGGATGAGACACACACTTATGCACCAGCGGCTTCAAGTGAGAAGACGATAACACCGAAAGCTGCCTTCAAGAGCTCACATTTAAGTGAGTTACCTTTGATTTTTTTTTTTTTTTTTTACTCGTCAGTCTGTGTCTGATGCTCATTCATTAGGCTTTTCAATCCGGGTTGCTTGAGATTGTTGTGTAGGACATGTGGTGTGGATCTGCTGGGACAAGCATTTCTCTCACAACAAATGGCTGGCAGGATGAAAAGTTTGTTGTCGGGACAATTAGAATACTTTGCGTCCGATGTGGTAAATATCAAACTACGATTTGTAGACTTTATATTTGTTATTCCGCATCGGGTCAAGCTTGAGAATGCACAATGTGCATTTGCACCAGTCAAAAAAACTGAATTTGAATGCAGTAGAATGCGGTCAGGCAGGACTGGCAAGGTGTTGCACATATGAACCGAATTTAAAAAAAAAAAAGAAAAGGAAAAGAACAACAACAAAGAACGCAGAAGGGAAAAAAATAGTGACTAGCTGTCCATATAAACTCACGCATGAAAGAGAAACTCATAAGTAAGACTGGATCATCAAGGTTTGGTTGAGATGTACCTGTTCATAACATCATCGAAGCTTTAACTGCCGTAAATGACTCATCTGTACAAAAATGTGACAGTAGAACTGTGTCCACACAAAAACAAGACTGATAAATCACCGATTTGTTTGGATTTAAAAACTGTTGTCATAGGAAACCGTGGTGGGAGCACTTTGGCCTCACAGTTGAAAGGTTTTGTGTTTGAATCACCGCAAATCTGGCATGGGATGTCCTAGGTACTCTGACTTGCACTCACATTCCAAAAACATGCGCGGTAGGTTCAGTGACGGGACTGAAGTGTCACATACAGTACAAAGACCTTTGAAACTCGACCTGAACACAAAAAAAGTCTTTGAGGTTTCATGCTATCTTGGATCGCATCAAATTAGGCCGTTCGACCCTCAGGATTCGTGTGACTTATGAGGCACGTCTTTGCAAACATTGGTCGGTTTTGAGTGTTAAATTGAGGTAAGTGTTCAGCCATAACAAGCTAAATGTACCAAGTGGCAGTCACATTTTGAATGGCATCCCACAATGCAGCACAGCGATTGTGTGGGATGTTGTGGCAATTTTAGGCAAAAACAAAAAACGGATACCTGAAGCACACTGCCAATGATGTTTATGCGGTGCAAAACAAGAGTGAAAATAGGGTGTAAGCCGAGGTAATTTTTATTGAATAAAAAATAAATAAATCTTGAATAATCGAATTGTTCGGAAACCAAGATTACGTCGTATTTTCAAATTTTGTTTCAATTTTTGTCACCCTGCGCAGCCAAGCATAATGCACATGCCAGAAATTGCCGCTGAACACGCCTTTGGCGGAGCTCCTAGTCAGCCCTGTTTGCTCTTTTCCTCCAGCCATGAGTATGCACATGCAGCACTTCGACTCGACGTACCCGGAGCTGAGGCTGGTGCTGCTGGGCAACATCGGATGCGGCAAGACGTCGTCGGCCGACACCATCCTGAGCCAGCTGACGGACATGTCCACGGCGACGCCCCGGAGCATCCAGCTGCGCAAGGACTTTGCCGAGGGCAGGATGGTGACCCTGGTGGAGGCCCCCAGGTGGTACTGGAACGGTATGGAAATGGACGAGGACGTGAAGAAGGAGACTGAGCGAGCCATGACCCTGCTGGCGCCCGGTCCTCATGCCGTTCTGCTGCTGGTGCCTGTCAGCCAGTTCACAGAGGTTGGTTTTATGTTTTGTTTTGTTTTTTTTTAAATCAAATCCCAAATTTAATTTGGCTGATTGATTTCAAATGCATCGGAAACACAAATTACCACCCCAAAAAACACATGCTCTGTGATTGTGTGACTCCATCTGCATACGGTTTGTGTATCAATATATTACCAAATGTCAATTGAATTGAAAGTTGGAAATATGAAGTGACAATTTGTCAAATTTGTTCATATACTGGTGGGTCAGAAGCTGTCATCTCAAACTAGTTTTCAAACTCAACACTCCACATTTCACACATTCCTCAATTGAATTCTAATATGCTGAATATTAAATGTTGGATCGGGTTGTAATATGGTGTGTCATCTACTGTATATTTTAGCAATGTAAATGTTTGGACTCGGAGTGCTTTTGTTTTGTATTACACTATGTACATATAGATTATTTTTCTTATATTAAATGTATTCTATATTTATAGAGATTATAGCTTGAAAAATTTAAATGTTTATAATCACAGTAATACATGCTGTACTTGAACAAATCAAATTGACTATTTACATTTAGGACTTCCTAAGTTTTACAGTATTGTTGAAAGTGGATGCAATTCGTTCTTTTTCTTTCGTTAGTTCTTCGTTACATTTACATGTTTTATTTTGATTGCTGATTCAAATATTGATGTCATGCAAATGTTTTTATTAAAAATCACACGTTAGAATTTCCTTTGTTGCTCCTCACCGTGAGGAAAAACACTTTTGGGGAGTGACCACTCTGCTGCCTATCGTTCTTGTGCTTCTGACTAGATGGACGGCCAAGTGCCTACGCAGCTGCAGCAAGTGTTTGGAAAAGAAATACTGGAGCACACCATGGTGCTGCTGACCTGTGGCGATTATCTCATCGGAAGAACTGCGGAGGCGAGTACCGATGTGCACTTTGAAGGGAAGACTGTCTGGAGGCTCTCTTCTGTTGATTTTAGGCAGGCAGTGTTCAAAGAGCTCGTATTGAAATGAAGACACATGACTCGATTATCTAATTTGTAACCGCAGAAAACATTTGAGGTTGCTTTTAAGATCTTTTCCCTCGAATAATTACTACCTTGCATGTCCCGTACATAATATGCTATACACAAGTGCAACTTAATGCATCTGAATATTGAGGAAAGCGCAAAAAAAGTTTATTTTTTTTGTTTGTTTTTTAAATGATTTAGCTCACAGCTAACAGAAACCCCAAAATTCACCATCTCAAGAACATAGAATATTAAATATGACACAATGGAAAAATACTTTTGATGTAGGAGTTGGCCATTTGTTTTTAAGTGTTTGCATATGACAAATATTAATAAGAATAGTTTCACTTTTTGAATGAACTTACCGAAATAATTGCCTATGATATTCCTATTTATTGTGTTAGGTACTGGAAGGCCAATGTGATGAATTATGTTTTAATAGCTCAAGGGTAAAAATGTTCACATTTGCATTATATCTTCATCTGAAATTGGAAGCGGAGTCATTTGTTGGCATGGAAACAACTTTCTGCATCTTGCAATACATAAAAAACGTGATGTAGTTGATCCTTCTCTTCATCAGTGAAAACGGCATGAATGAGACCAGTTGACACAAGTATTCCACAGGGCTAATAATGATATCGTAGCGTCTCAGACACAAAAAGTAGGCCAGTTATGTTCCGTGACAAGGTTGCTTTTGAAAAGAGATTGCAGTGGTCTTGACGCAAATGGAATCCTCTTCTGTCTTTTTCTGTAGGAATACCTCCTGAAGGAGAATCCCGGCCTGAGGCAAATGATTGGGCTTTGTGGGGGGCGCTACCATGTCATCAATAACCGTCAGCCGCGGGACCGTACGCAGGTTCGAGAGCTTCTGGACAAGGTAGGAGGAGGAGTGAGGGAGTGAGAGTGCCACAAGAAGAGTGAGAGAGTGTTTTTCAATTTTACCATCGTGAATTCTCCGGCTGCTCTCAAGTGTTGGCTAGCTGGTTTAGGCTCTCATGGTAAAGATTAAAAAAAAAAAAAGCAAATAGTTGACCATTCAAAGAGCCCAAGTGACACATCCGCATACTGTCCGTCAGAGGTCACTAACACGGTGCCACGTAACTACCACATGAGTAGCGCACGGGCCTGTTCTGAAAATAGCTCTCCAGTGACAATGCATTGTGACTTTCCAGGAATGTTGTCGATGTCATCCTTTGAAAACGTAAAGCCGTGTAGAGATTTATAGAAAGTCTTGCACGTTACTTATGTTTCCTACCTTTTTCAAAACATTTTGAACATGATCAGTGTCATTAATTATTCATAATAACATCATGAAAGGTCATCAAAGAAAAATTGTAATTTCTGGAATGTGTATCACACTGGTAGCTCCTCACGTTAAGAAGTAACCAAACCGACATCATCTTTCATTTTCAAAAAGGTTGGTGACCCCGGCTGTATATCAAGACTCATCAGTCTCGACCGGCGGTTTATGATATTGACTCTAAGCTAGACTGACACTTGAAATTTGGACGAGAGTGAATGCGACTTTTCACCGTGGTGTGTGGGCCTTTTCCTCAATAAAATACGAGATTATCTTTTATGCGATTCTGTGAAATAGGTGGAGGACATGGTGAGCAAAAGTGGGGTGTTCTGCCTCAAAACGAAAGAGGAGAGGGAGATGGAAGAGCGCGTGCAGCAGCGGAAGAGAGAGCTGATTGAAAGTTTCCGACTGCAAAAGGAAGAGAAAAGGGAAGCTCTGGCATCCGGCTACCCGTCCAACGTAGACACACTGAGGAGTGTCGAGGAATTGGATTCGCACAGAGATGCCTGGGAGAGGAGGAGAGAAGTCGAGATTGACAGTATCAATGGGGGAGTGTCTGAGGCGCTTCACTCCAGTCTGGCGGCTTCATCACCAGGAGGGTGGCAGTCGGGCCGGAATGATGATCAGCAGGAGAGGCGCTCTTACAGACTCAATGCAGGTCAACGGCTAATAAACCGGATCTTCTCCTACTATCATCACATTAACTTAATTTATTTAGAGCCTGTCCTGCCTGTTGTACATGTTTCCCTCACCTGATTCAAAGGATCAGAATCATTGTCAGGACTCTGTAAAGTTTGCTGATGAGCTGACACGTAAAACATGGGCACCCCTATTTTCCTATGTATCGGTCTCACAATTACATATGTACTATACGCATATCAATTCATGATCCAGAATACAACAAACATTTGTTGTGACGACTTCTCAGAAACCCAAGAAAATGTGCAGTTGCTTGACGCTCAATAGAATAGCGGACAGCGTTTTACTGAGACAATCAGCAACCCCTGCAATTGGCTTGGCAACCACTTCAGAGTGTACTCCGCTTCTCGAGCAAATTCAATTTGCAACCCGACTAAGTTCTAGGAAATGGATGAGATCGGTAGCCCACTAAAAATTGACCCAGGATTTGTTTTCGGTCTCAACTTTTATAATGCACTCAAGAAAACTGGAAAGTTGAAAAGTTAAGGCAGGCAAAAGTGTATCGATGGAGACACATCAGAATAACAACATTGTTTCAATTGGAATTAAGTCCACATACAGTGCAATTTGTAAAATCAACAATTTGCTCCGTGAACCAGCAACAATCTTAGGCTGTTCTGCATTGAAATTGCAAGCATATGCTGGTGGTTGAAAAGTCACTGATGCTCTATTTTAAAATGGATTGTGATGTCACCAACCACTGACTTTCAACACTTTTCAGAACTTGAATGCACTTCAACAACACACTCACAGAGGTTGTCAGCCATGTTATTTCTTAAATATTCCCTGTAACGTCAGAAGTTGGACATGCTCTAAGAATATTTTAGCGCTCCCATTAGTATGTAGCACACCTAATGTCACTTGGACCTATTGAGCAAATGTTGCTGGCTGCTTGAGAGATGACGCCTGATTCCTCTTTGTCCTCTAGATGGAGCCAGACTCTCACAAATGATGCATGAAGGAACCTCAGCTCAAGTTGTTTCCACTCGTGAGACAAGCTCATGACTACGGCTAAATGATGTTTGCATTGATGAGTTGCTTATTAAACCATCTGTCATCTCTTAGTTCGTCACAGAATCAACAGCTTTGAGGAGAATTCCCCAGAGGACTCCCCCACCTCCTCCCCTGAACACCCGGCCTTCGTTTATGAACCCTCCACAACGGACTTCGACCCGTACCCTGCCTCAACCTCCGTAAGCTCACCATCCTCTCCGGAGCTACGTCTGGTATTGATCGGACGATCCGGAGCGGGAAAAAGTGCGGCTGGCAACGCCATCCTCGGGCAGGATGTGTTTGAATCAAGGCCTGACAGTCTGGTCGCCATCACTGAGGAGTGCGCCAAGATGAAAGCAGTGGTCGCTGGAAGAAGGGCCAGTACTATTTTTATTTGAATTTTGTTCTTTGTGGAAATTCATGATCTCTGAGTAATGTTGACTTACAACGTCATCGCTGGGGGTTACGTTCCAGACCACCCTAGCAATACAATACAATACATGCTGATTTATATAGCGGTTTCACAACAGCGGCAGCTGTAACAAAGTGCTTAACAAAACAGTTAACATAAAGTAAAATAATAAACACAACACAGAACATAAAACACGGACAGTCGTGCAGTCCTAACCACTTTTGTTTGATAGCGTTTATGGGGCTTATTTTTAAGGTCTTTAAACGCACTTTAAAATAATACAAAACATTAAAAAATGGTTTAATATGTTGAGAAAGAGCAAAAAGAGGAATGAATAAGATGGAAATATCGTGATGTATTGTCACGAGCCAGACGTCGAAGGGTCATACAGTAGTTTGTTCAGCTTTATGATCCAATACATATTTATTCATTTCACGCTCTTAAGTTACCACAAAAAGGGGCTTGCTAACAAAAATCTCTTGCAATATTATTATTTGTACATATGACATTTAGAAATTTTAGTAGTGATTTTAGCAAGAATCGTGGAAGCTGATACTGCATACAAGATTTGCTTCCGCGGGCCACATAAAATGAAGAGACAGGCCAGATTTGTCCCCATGGCCTCGAGTTTGACACCTGTGCTCAACAGATCTAACACCGAACCGATCCCTGTGTTGACGGTAAACAAATCGTTGTTTCCAAACCAAGTATTCTCACTTATCCTCTTACAATATACATCAATAATCATGAGAGTTGTCTACATTTGTTAACATCTGGCTCCATTCTCCTCCCTTCATGCAGGTGGCAGTAGTGGACACCCCAGACTGGTTCCACTCAGAGCGTACTCCAGATGAGGTGCGAGCTCTCATCTCCTCCTGCGTGGCCCTGTCCAGTCCGGGTCCCCACGCCTTCCTTCTCTGCGTCCCAATGGACCAGCCGGCCAAGTTGGAGCTACAATCACTCTGTGCTCTGGAGACTGTCTTTGGGCCGAATGCTGTCGGGAATCACACACTGGTCCTCTTTACACACGCCGATCTTCTGAGGAAGAGCGGAAAAGCCGGCAGTGACAGTGTCGAGGCGTACATTGCGGGTCAGCGTGATGATTTGTTAAAATTGGTGGAGAAATGCGGGGACAGGTTCCACATCCTGGAGAGAGACAGTTATGGCAGAAGTGTGGAGGATCTCCTGGAGAAGGTGGAGCAGATAGCCGCCGAGGCAGGGGGGCAGTGTTATTCCAGTCCCGCTTTCCAAGAGGCCGAGAACCGAGTGAGGGAGATACAGGCTGAGATCGCGAGGGAGAGGAGACGGCAGAAGCAGGAAGAAGAACGCCTTGGAGAGCAGTTTTGGGGCGAGAGGCGCCCCCTCTACCCTTACATGCAGACCGTGGCTGAGGCCGAAGAGGAAGTGAGAGAGGAAGAGGTTGAGAAAGCGCGAGCTGAGGCCGAGAGGAGCGTCAGCACCATGAATATTGAGAGCCTCCCACCTATTACGACAGTGGCCAACATGTCACCTTCAGTGTTCCAGTCCGTGATGGAGAAAGTGCAGTCCAACGCCAAGTTGCTGCCCAAACTGTTGTCTGACAGCTCGGTGTGGGTCAGCGACGGAGCCAAGAAGGTGATGGGCAGTCCGGTGTGGGGCTCGGTTGGGAGCGGAGCGCAAAACGTACAGAAGACAGTGGCCAACAGTCCTGTGTGGGGGAAAGTGGGCGCTCAAGCCGGACACGTCTCCAAGCTCGTGGGAGACAGACTCCCCAAAGTGGTGGTAGACGGCTCCACCTGGGTCGGCTCCGGAGCCAAAGTCGTGGCAGACGGCTCCATGCGTGTCGGATCCGGGATCGGAAGCGGAGCGAAAGCCGTGGCCCAGAGTCCCGTGTGGGAAAAAGTTGGTTCCGGGGCCAAGTCCGGTGCCAAACTAGTGGCTGATGGTTCAGTGCGCCTCGGAGCCGGACTTGGTGCCGGAGCAAAAAAGGTGGCCCAGAGTCCGGTGTGGGAAAAGATGGGCTCTGGAGCCAAAGCGGGCGCCAAAATGGTTAGCGAGAGCTCCGTGTGGCAGAAAATGGTGGCCAATGTCAAAAAGGTGCCAAAGGTTGTCATCGTGGGCGCTTTGCTGGGGTTGGCGCTGGGGGTGTTTTTGGCGGGGGCCATCGGCGGAGCTGTGGGGACCGTCATCGGTGCTGCAGCCACCGAGGTGGGCAGGCGAAAGTTTGGCAAGAAAAGCGTGCCAGAGAAGGCTGCGAGTAACATTGAAAGACAAGTGAACGACACGGTGGATTCACTGGTCAAACAAGGAGAGAAAGTCATGAAAAGGGAATGAAGGACTAATGGGATGAAGTGTCGACTGGAGCAAATTGCGTCAATGGCGAGCTGTGCATTTGCGACCTTCAGAGGGGATTTAGCCACCTCGTAACACTTTCAATTAACGGCAATTCATAATAGTACCATAAATAATTTGGAGCAGTTCAGAATCAATATTTCTTGAATAACATGACAAAACATGTACTGTTAAAAAAATAAAATACTTCAAAACATATTCACCCGATGCTGATTATTAAACGTATTAACAGATCGCTACAAAGTTTTTCTTTGACAAGCCAATCAGAGAAAGGAAAAAGACGATATCATTGAGGGCCAGCAACCCGTCCTCGTGAAGATGAATTTCAAATCTGATTGGTTCAAGAAACCATAAACAACAGTGGTGATGGTGGATGCCTTGGGCAGATTTGATGGGACATGGCAACAGAGGCTGAAATCTGATTGGCCAAAAACCATGGAACTTCGACAGGCATGTCCTGGGAGCAGTGCAGGGAGGAGAAACGCTATGAAATGAAGACATTACTTTTTGGGAATACATCAACACAATTTTGTGGAATTGAGAATGTAAATGTAGGTCAGCGCTTTTGGTAGAGCTTAGGCTAGCAAAAATAAGACCTTACCGGCCCTGATCTCTCACCACATGGCATTACACACATTCTACAAAGTGAAAGTGTGGCTCACTACTCGTCTGATAAGATTAACTGCTTTTTCAACACATTTCTTCAATAATTCCAATAATCACTTGGATGTGAAGGAAGGAGTTATGTATGGTGTTACTGGATTGACATGTTTGGGTCTACACAATTCATGTCTAGCTGTGTGGAATAGATTTGAATGAAATTTCAATGTTTAATGTATTTCTGTGCATGATTACAGTGGAAATAAAATATTTGATATTACACTCTTTGTAGACTGATATTAATTATTCCTGGATTTAGTTTCTTCACGTCACACATGATTAATTGAGGTTGAAACATCTTGAATTTACTCCATTTTATTTTGTCAAGTGGGTGCACACGGTAGCGTCATTTGGATTTAAGTAAATGAGTTAATGACAATCTGTTTTCAATGTTAGTTTTAACATTTATATACAGTTTGGTCTGCTCATATTTTGTGTGTACAGGTTCAGGTCTTCGTTTTTCTGGAGGTAGAGGGGTGGAGGTGCTGACATTTTTATCTCAGAGAGTCAGGCTGGCCGAGACTTCACCCTGTCTGGCCTCCATGAGGCGAGGTAAACATACACGCACACAAACCGAACACTCACCCTTATTTGTTACCGATTTGGTCTTGGAAATGGACAAATGTGGAGGTCATTTGTGGAATCGGTTAAAAAAAAAAAAGTTGCTGCATAAGTAATGCTTATAAAGTCATCTATTTGAATAAAATAATGTATTCTCATTAAAAAATAATAATTACATAATTTAAATTGTGTTATATTAACTGCAATTAATTAGAGTTAATTAGTTTTTTCATTTTATTTGTAATTAAACAAGTCATCAATTGACATTTGATATCTAATTATGTAATAATTATAACTACTTATTGAGATAAATTCAATTAAAAAATAGGAAAAAATATCACTTTTTTAATTTACATATACAGTATGTATACAGTATATGTGTACATCTTACAGTATTTATACAGTATGTAGTCATATATTTCACATAACATTTTAACTCCCCAATTTTTGAGAGGATTAAAAAAAAAAAAAGCAAAGCAATAAATATTTCAAGACCCCAGCCCAGTCAATGTGGTTTTGGGGTGTCAGTGAAATATTGTGCAAACTTCCTGTTCTGTGGTCCAAAATGTTGGTGCAGGGGGCTTCCCAGAAACAGCCTGGGACCGTTTTCTCCCCCCCCACACCTCCCAACTTCCATGCAGTCGCCACCCTAACGCCCAAACATATCCGATATGTATCAAGCCACCCCCCACTAGGAAGCTAATGAACAGCCCTGCCCAATACACTAAAATCCGTCTTGAACCACATCCTACAGATTTACACCTTACCACACATTTACAGTTGCTGTGGTTACATAAATCCTTGCTGGTTGTCAAACACCACTAGAACACACACACACACACACACACACACACACACACACACACACGAATGTGTGCACGTAGAACAGACCATAAAAAAAAATACCCATGAAAAACATAATGGGATTATGATAAAGGTCTTTTTCCCATGCTTGCCATTGTCACAACATAATGTCAGCGAATGGCAACATCCGGCTTTGGGGTGTCACAGTGCATAGCTTTTGTTTACCTGCTGTTTATGACTCACGTTATTCGTCTGTTGTCATCAGCACATAGCCTGTCTTTTAAAAGAATTGAGAAGGAAATTGTCCTTTGAAGAGAAAAAAAATAAAAACAACAATCCCGGTAACCAAGATAGCGATATGACCTCCAAATTGGCACTGGTGCTTTTCAAAACAAAATCCTACCAAAAGATTTGCTGGAAAAGATAAAAACTAAAAACATAAAAAGTTCACCTTTTGTCAAAATCAGATACTAGGCAGGATTTTTCTTTCTGATACCTACTAGTTAAACTGCTGTTGCAACTACTACTGCTACTCTAATAATAATACAAAAAACAACTCTTATAATAGTAAAACATAACTTTTTTATGTTAGTCATTTTCAATATATAACTGTGAGTATTCTCCCTCACCCAGGCAGTGGAATCGTTCACACCTGGTTGTCTGTGGTTGACTCTGCATAACCACCACAATCGTTTCAGCTGTTCCCACGGGCTTTTTCTGATTTGTTTTCATTCTAGCAGAAGCTTTTGCGCTTGTTTTTCTAACTGCAGTGGCTGTGCTACTGATCGCTGCCCTGTAGCCTTATATATTCTGTTTATGCACCGGTATTCAGAGCAGAACACAAATTAAACAAATCGGAGAATCTCACAACGCTGCGGCTCTGCTTACCTTATGGCCATGACATGATGATAGGTCTTTGTAATCAGCTATGCGTGGTAGAAAATAAAATATCTGATCCCTGCAAAAGTCACAAGTAGAGAAACCAAGTGTCGGCAACTGTATTATTAAAAAGTTAGCCCCACTGTTTTATCACCATAGGTCTTCTCACATTTTCTGACATTGGTTTCTGATTTGGTTGTGTAATACTTGATGGGTAAGTTGCTACTCCAGATTCCATAGAACCAAAAATGTCAAAACAAGCAACTCAAAGGTCAATTTCCCATATGAAGCGTGTACACTGGGTGCCCACATACTTGTGGTTCAGCTTCCGCAGATTCAAAGAATTTTTTTTACAATATTTTGTCATGTTTTTCAATATTTTGTATTTGTTTGGGGGGTGGGGGGTTTGTTTTATTTTTGGGCAGCCAACCCCCGTTTTCCATGGAAAACACATTGGAGGTTTATCACCATTTTCCCAATAATTTTTGGTGTTCAAAAAAATTCTTCCCAGCGCTCGGGACTATTTTTATTTTTTTCTTCAACAGCATTTGTAATACCCATACGTGGATTTTTGCTTTTTGCAGTCACTATATCCTGCAGAAGAAGCTGCCCACTCTGTTGAAAAAGTAACTCGTATGTTATTCCGATTTGTTCGTTGTACTCCATCATCAGTTTTTCCATGACTTTTGTTCATTTTAGATGTGCTAATGATAAAACAGGTACTGCTTCAGGTTGATTCCAGTCAGACGGAAAAGAGTGACAACATGGACACCCCTTTAAAGTTCTTTCTTTGGATGAAACGTGATAAGGAATGAATGATGCAACCGCACAAAGTTTGCACTTTACTAAAAAATAAAATAAAAAGAGACACACAACCAACAACATGACATCAAACTCTTCTAATGTGAGACCACAGCGACGGAACGAGCATCTCTCTTTTGTGTCGGCTCAGTCCTAACCCATCCTGTGGCATTTCCACCCCCTGGCTTCCTTTTGTGGTCACCGCTCATCATTTGCAGCTGTCACCATTCTTATCTGACCCTTGACCTTGGCCAGAGCGCCACGCGTCACCACAGAGGCCTTTGCCCCGAAGCTCTCCTCGCTGTTTACGTCGCTGTCGCAACTCGAGCTCGTCGGCGAGGTCACGAGCGGGATGGCCGAATCGGCGGGGTCTCGATTGCTGTGGTGGGTCCTCGTCACCGCGGGGCAAGTTGAAGGTGGCGAGGCACCTTGGGATGGAGGAGGGGTGTCACACGGAAAGAGAGGCTCCAGTTTGTTGTCCAGGCCAGACGAGTCCATCTTGCGTGCCTCCTCCCCATCCGAGTCCGAGTGCCTGATCCCGTGCTGGGCCTGGTCTTCCAGCAAGGTGACCAGGAAGTTGATGTACTTGACGGCCAGACGCAGGATCTCGTTCTTGCTAAGCTTTTTGTCCGGTGGATGCGTGGGGATGAGCTTCCTCAGCTCCGAAAAGGCGCCGTTCACGTTCTGCTGCCGCCAACGCTCGCGGGTGTTGGTGAAGACGCGGCGGGCGATTTTCTGAGGAGGACCAGCTGCACACAAAAAAAAAAACCCCAAAAATATTCAGTTGGACCAAACATTGTCCTTGACACAGAGCCATGATGAGATTAGCACGTTATTGGGAACTTTAGGCAAGACGAGGCAGCTTTTTTTTTTTTAATTTAGTGCTTTTCATCCACAAGGCAACTCAATATAATTGAGTATAACATTAGCTCTTTGGTTTGTGAGTGACTTAAAAAAAAATTTTTAAAGCAGAGTAAGAACTCAATTTATTCGGAGTGCATAGTGCTAGAGCATGATTTTTGAAAATTCTTAGAACTTAATCATCGGTATGGGAAAATAACTTTTTTAAACCTTCAATCGAGGAATTTAAAACCCATGAAATTGTCGTATATTTTTTTTAGTAACTCCAGTATTTCGATTGTTTCATTGTACTGTATGTATGTTTATTTTACTGTAAAGTGGTCCTTAACTCTATCACACAACCCAAAGCACAATATTTTTGTGTTGATGGAACGGATTTCAGTGGCTCTCAGAACCGTAAGAAAGACATGTTAACCACCGGCTTCCCGCACTACCTGTTTCCGTATGTTTTCTTGAATGTTTCTCTCCTTCAACGTTCTCAGAACATGTATGTTAAGTTTATTGAAGACTGGAAATGTTCTCCTTGGTGTGAATGTAAGCAGGGTGGAGTGACATGGTGGCCATGACGACACTCTGTGGCAACCCCCACATCTCGGGGGGGAAAATTTAGTTCCCCGCTACTTTTCTGCCATTTTCAAATGAATGCGGTATTCTCAGGCCGTTTGATACTCTGCCGCAATTCAATTCAAGTGTAACTGCAGGATTAAAAATTGATGTGAATGCAAATTTTAAAATCATCTGCCTACAATAACGGACATTTAATATAAGGTGCGTCTCAGACATCACAAGTTAGTGTGAGGCCGATGCACAACACAAGATTGACAAATTTGACAAGTCACACACCTTTTTGGTTGTATTTCCTCGGGCGTGGCGATCTTAAATATCAATTAAATTGACACCAAATGGGAGCAGAAGTGGTTGCGTTTTTTACAGATCATTTCCATCCTGTACTACTGTCACGTCATAATGAAGGTTTTGACAAAAAAAAGTGATATTTAGTTATTTTTTATTCTAATCTCATATTATAAAATGCAATTTTTTAATGACACAATATTTTGCTCACCATCATTAATCTCCATCTCAAAGTGTGAGGAAGGTTTTCTCCTCACTCGGCCGCTGGCGATGACACCGTAGCTTCCTCCGGAGGCGGCCAAGAAAGAGCTGAAAGAAGAGAATAAAAAAGGTAAACACCATGCAGGCAGCACAAACAAGAGCGAGGTGGATGTTGTTCGGCGAGCCAGAAGCTGTTTGTTTGGAGGCTTCATTGATTGGGAGTGCGTGGAGAGTTTGAGGCCAGTCTAATAAAGGTCACTTAGTGGATGATTGCACCTCAGGAGGGTGCGGTGGATGACTGCCTCCTGCCGTGCTAGCGCACCAGACAGGGACGGACTTCTAGGACAGACGGAGAAGTCATACAGGGAGATCATGTGCACAATTCTACTGCTGCTATGACAGAAAATCCTTTTTTAAAATTTTTTTTGGCGGGGGTGGAGTCAGGATGAGATGCACAGTTGGAGGGCTTGGATAACGAGGAGCTTTTTTCTTGTCGCATTTAATGAAGCAGACGTTGCATGAGTGAAGTCTTAAAGTGAGATAGAATGCCTGTTAATAGAAAACATGATTACAAAATGGAAAATAAAATGAAAAAAAAATCAGCTGAATATTCATTTTGCTCACTAATACCAACACTACTTTGGGTTGGCATGGTGGATCAGGGGTTAGCCTGCTTTACGGTTCTGAAATAATGTGGTTGCATAAGTGTGCACACCCCTCCCATAACTGGGATATGACCGTTTGTGATTAACCAACCGCATTCAAACTCATGTTAAATGAGAGTCAGTTGCTGACGAACCCAAATAAAGTTCTGTTGTTCTAGTAGGCTTTTCGTGACTATTTGTGTGTGCTTTTGTGCAAACACAAATTCTTTTAGGTGTGTCCCTCACCTGGAGAAGAATGGATGAGCAGGCTGCAGGTATGTTTGAGCCAACACCGATGGACCACCTCGGACCCCGGGCCCTGACGAGCCTCCGGATCCACTGACGGGCAGGCAGGCCAGCTGAGTGTGACGCAGCTCCAGGTGAGGAGGCCTTTTGGGAATCGGGTGCAGGGCGGTCAGCGGTGGGTTGGGGATGGCGAGAGGGGGCTTGCTGTGGGCCAGGCTGATGACGGGAATGTGCGAAGGAAGTGATGATGATGTTGTTGGGGGTGGGAGTGGGCCCAGGTTAGTCTTGACCGGCAGGAGTGGCGGTGGGGAGGCAAGTGTTGGCGATTTAGTGGGGGAGCCGCTGATTGCCGGTCCTCTTTGATGTTCCTCCGTCTCCATGACGACGGGCTCAATGCACGGATCGGTCGATACGGTCGTCTCGGTGTGCTCGGGGACATCTTTGTCCTCGGAAGCGCATGATGGCGGCGAGGAGCTGGGGAGGGAGTGCGGGGAGGCGTGTGGCTCAGAGTTCGTCCTCTCCATCATGGTGCACCTATTTTGTGTGTGCGTGTGTGTGTGTGTGTGTGTGTGTGTGTGTGTGTGTGTGTGTGTGTGTGTGTGTGTGTTGTCCTTGCTCCCCCTATATATGATGACGACTAACACAACGCATTTACGCTTTCCTGCAGGTTTGCTATTATTGATTTAAAAAAAAAAAAACTTTTTACACTACCATTTCACATAGCAAGTAGCATTTTTACCGTAAGTCTCAAAGTGTCACATCGTCATACACCAGTGCCTCCCCACTATTACTGGGACATGGTGCATATTTTAAAATAGAAAAATCTCACAGAACACCACCAAATCCAAAATTTCACAAAAAGTATATATACTGAAAAAAAAAAACGATCTTGTCTCAATTTACTCACAACTTTCCTCATTGTGAAATGAGGGCCTCTTTATTTGAACCCTATTTTGTTGAATGGCAACAGGTGAATACGGGCAGGTTCATTGTACCATCTGGCGGCGGATCATTCAATCGTTTGGCTTGTCACCATATGTCGCTAGCATAGCTAGAGGAAGAAAAGTACATTATTTGTAGTGAACAAATGATCTCACAGTGGTTCGCAGTTGCTGCTCTACACAGAGGTTGTATTCTTTCAAAAGGTGGATTTATACTGCCTTGAATTGCACATAACTGGAATTGTTCTTTTGAGGCGAGTTTTACAACGAGCAAGTGACCTTTAATGGAGTTTTGGGCGCAATATGACCCAAAGTGAATGTCTGTATTTGTCCTTAAAACACATCCTGCATTGAGAATTCTCAGATGCCTCAAATGAGTTTGTCTGTGTGTGTCTGTGTGTGTCCGTGTGTGCGCGTGTTGGGAGGATGTGAGTCAAAATCCTTTTAAGCGTTCAAAATATTCCCCCGGCCGGTGAAGATTGGATGCATATCAAAGCTTCTGGGAAACAAAAGAAGAAACACACGTGGGATTTAGTGTATAGTTGGCGTATATATTTAGAGAAGGCTCTACACACGGTATGTCAGGCGTTGCGCGCCACGAAGGGACACAAAGGAATGCCGAGAAGGAGAATGCTGATCATTGGCATCATATACAAACGCGGTTGTAGCGAAGACAATTGTTGTTTAAACTGAAGTGCTGCAGTGCAAAAGGCTGACATGGTGTAGGTGTAGTTCGTGAGTCACCATCAGCTTTTAGGTTTTGCAATCGCACTTGTTCCTGTTTTCTTGTCACTTAATGGTCACGACTTTTATTCGGGACGGTTCCCTCTTTCACAATGATGCACGGTTTGCCGAGCTTGTTGTTTGAGATTAAATAAAAGCAACAACACAAATTCATTTCAAAGGAACATTTTGTTTCGACGCATTTTCAAAGGATTACATTGATTTTTTTTTAATATATGCATAGAGTATTTCATTTAAAGAGCAGTGTCAGACCAGTTTGAAAATGGAAAGATTTCTTTGAATGATAGTTACCTTTGACTTCCTCCTGTTTGCATACACAACACATACAGCAATAATTAAATTTGTGAATTTGTGTAAATAAAACTTAATGTTTTGGTTGATAACTATTTGCGAACAAAATCATAAGATGAGAGGCATGGATGCAGTTTGATGATCATAAAATGCCAATTTAAGTAATTATGTAGAAGTTTTAAATCTGCCAAAATAAACAAATACCTGTGCAAAATAATTATTGTAGTTTAAAATGAATTACCTTTGTGTTTATAGTATACAAATGTCAAGTAAATAATGCACTTGTCACAATACAGCCACCTGATAAGTATTTATCGTGTTTTATCAATTACAATAACCTGCGATAAAATTCGATTTTGACCGACAGTAAAATATTTGTCCTGCGCTGAACGCATTTTTGAGACCACTACCGAGTAGACAGAGCTGCCATAAAAGAACAACATTGATCGTTACCAAATAGTTGTTTCCGTAATGGTTAATACAATTCTATGTACAATCATTCATGGTTTTTTCAATTGATTTACAAAAAAAAAAAACCATTAAAATGATGCTGTCAATTTGAATTTTTTTTAAAAATGTCCAAAATTATATTGACAATATAGTACTTGCATTTTAGAGCAGATTTTTTTTTCTTTGCGGTTGACTCTTATGCTTGATTAAGTTTAAATTTGTTCGTCTAACCGAGTAAGCCAGCTCAAATTCGTATGAAAAAAGGAGAAAAAAAGAACAGGTCAAATCAGTTTGAAATTCCCCATTCCTGCTTAAAATGGTAAAATGTTAAGATTTGTAATATTGAAAAGGCAGCATAAAACACTTCATGAGGCTAGATGCTCGTTATGATGTGATCGAATATACATTGCAAAGCAATGGACATGAACAAAAATAATACTCACATGCACACGATGGCCTCCATGTGACTTCAGAATCCAGAATTGTGTCAAAAAAAGCATCGAGGCTCGTGTAGGATCTCGTCATCAAGGTTTATGTTCTGTCTTTGGAGCCAAAATTGTGTGAGGCGCCACTCAAACTCTTTCTTTTGGAAAAGGTACTAAAAAAAAAAAAAAAAGAGGAATCAATGAAAACCATGTAGATCCAGAAGTGGAGCAACACAATGCTTTTGTGCTGTCAAATGAGAGCAAAGGAAGAGTGAAAGCGCGTATGGAGATGATGTTGACACCGCTGTCATCCTTCAAGTCTCTCGCTCAGACTTTCTGACTTTCTGTCTGTCTGTCTGCAAGACGACACAATGCTGTGACTGGCTGCCATTCGGAATGCTTGGACACTGTCGTGGGGGGGAACGAAAGAGAGAGAGAGAAGCTGGTCGGTATGGAGGTGAGGTTGGTTGTGTGTGTGCGTGTGTGTGTGTGTGTGGGGGG
>CAAKHF010010460.1:29907-53444 GCA_901007745.1 Hippocampus kuda | reverse complement strand
GGAGGAGGAGGAGGAGGAGGAGGAGGAGGAGGAGGGATACACCAAGATGAAGATCATGGAGAGAGTGGATCCATAACGTGCCTGCTACGCTTTTCACAACATCGGACTGAGGCTTTCGCTCAAAATGTTTATTTTTATTTTTTAATTGTGGTTTGAGGAGGCAATCTTTAAATAAAAAAAAAAAACTTTCCACAGAAATCAAGAGGTAAGAAACAGTTCCCTTTTTTAATTTTTGAAATTAATTCAGCACGCAGATAATTTAACCACTTAAAAATAAATTTGACGCGATTCTAAAGATTTAAATTGCTCAAAGGGCTGCCTTCCATCTATATGTCATGTGATTGTGGGAATAACAGTCAAATATTCCTCGGTTGAATCGGGATCATTCACTCATATCTATATGTGTCCTTGTGAAATGAAAAAAACACCCCCACATAATATCGATTGTATAAATAGAATGGAGTAAACAAAACACATTTTATGTGGAATGTTTTGGAGTTGGATTTATCGTGTGAACAGATTAACTCCAGATTAACGAGAGGACGGTTACAAAACAAGGTGGCCACCTTGCGCGTGTGTGTGGGCTTGTGTATACTGTATATGTGTGTGCAAGCGCGTGTTCTAAATTGCTAGGTTTGTCATATTTTGGTTACCACAATAATTCCCTTTAGTCAATTTTTTATTTTTTTCTTATTTTTTTGATTTGAGAGCAAAAAATGGATGCTATTGCTGTATTGTGGCAGTGACCTCAGATTACTTCACAGTAGTAGCATGATGGATAGTGAACAAATCTTTAAAAACGACTCAAGATGCAACTTTCAGTTGGTTTACTGTCAAACTAAACATCAAACTATGAGAATTACATGTTCTGTATTTAATTTTGCCATTAAGCTATCTTAATGCTAACACATACTGAGAAACGCCACAGATTATGTAATGAATAGCATCTAGGCATACAATATAACAATACAGGAATATAATCTTTATCCTCTGCAAAGAATGACTCCCGTAATATTACTGAGTCACGTACAGTAGTTGCAATGAAACTCTTTGCTCATCTTCTGCCTGGTGGCCATGTCATGCTTTTGAATTCATCACGACGCGCAGAGTTCAGGGATCCGGTTGAGGAGGACCCGCGCCATGGCCTCCTGGTTCAGCTGGAACGAGCCTCACCGGCGCATCCCACGCAGGGAGCCGGCCGACGTGGTCGCCGACACGTTGATGGTGGAGCTGAGCTGGCAGCTGAAAGAGGCAGAAAGGCAGCAGAGAGAGAGGGAAAGCGAGTACCGGCGCCTCAAGACCGGGGTGGACTACAGCTGGTTGGCCAGTGTGCCGCGCTCGTCCTACAACATCAGCACCGGGGAGAGGCTGGGCTTGGAGGACCTCTGCTCCAAGGTGCCGCCGTCTTGCTGTGGACTGGTCATACTCAAGTTAGTATCATATACTGTATATATAAGATGCTGGTGGGCTCTTCCTGGTAATTCTGTCTCTAGACCAACTACGTAAACTGCTTCAGATTAGTGAGGATATTTCTGATGGAAAAGACTGGTTGGAGCACAATTAAGCAATGTCTACCATCTAGTGGTGAATACTAATATTACAATTCAAAACTACAATAGGAGAAACGGGTTCATGATTCACCTCCCATTTTTCCCAAGGGGAACTTTTGTGTTTTTGCACACCCTGAATTTGTTTGCGCATCTGTTCCCACACTGCTGAGGTCTCAGGTGTCTCGTTAGTGCTCGCGCGAGCGAGGTGCTAAAACTTAAATGGCATCTGACACAAAATAACGGGTCTCTCCTCTCGGTTGTGCATAGGTTCCGTGACACGATTCGAGCAAGCGAGCCAGAGGTGCACGAAGTGTCGGGCCTCTTCCGTTCGGTCCTCCTGGAGGCTGTAGAGCAACTGAAGGAGGAGCAGGAGGCCCAGCGGCTTGCCCGCCAGTGGAACAATAAACGCGCCAAGAGCATGTCCCTGGTGAACTTCAGGTCCCGCATCAAGATCAACCCATTTGGGAGCGCGGCAGGCCTGATCTCGGGCGAGGGGGGCCGTTTGAGTGACCTAAAGACGGTGTCGGAAGATGTGGAAAGAGGGAGCGAGAGGGAGGAGAGGGTGTGGAGCATGCCGGACTTCAGATACAAAGGAACAAGCAGCAGTAAACTTATCTAAAGGTACAATGAAGGACCAAGAAGTGGAGATGGCAGATTTGAGTCATCTGACTTGACTCGAGTCAGACTTAAGTGATCAGTTTTTAGTGGGGAATCTGACTTGACTTGATTCCCCCCTCCCCCCACAAAACACAATGAGCACACTCGCGCAGAAGCTGCTATCAGCCGCAGCTCACACAAGACACTCACACGCAGACTCAATGTCACGTGCCAAGCCATCAAGCCCCACCTCCTAAAGGCACATGTATGTATCTAACACACACACACACACACGAGAGTATTTTCTATGCCATGTGATCTTTTGACCATCTGACCATCTTTTTCTTTTTTTCTATGCATGTCACCTTTAGATAAATATTTTAGGCTTGCAATTGATATCCTACATTTCCACTTAACTTTTTTTTTGTTCCAATAAAACGCCTGGTAAGAAAACCATTCATTCCTTCACATTTTTATAATTCGCCAACTTGAAATTTTGTCAAGTTCTGATCCCAAATATTGTGAATAAACACAAAATTTGAACGCCCGTTCCAAACAAACCTGGATTGCCTGAGTTTTTCATAATTTGCATGTCGTTGCTGTGTATTCTTTAAACAGGAAATAATCCCCCCCGCCTCCATCACCTGAGGATGACTCACCCTTCACACTTTCACAGCGCACAATGACCATGCGCAGCACTCCTCCATACAAGGTCAGCCGACTAAAAGCTTTGCGTCTGTACCTTCTCTTTACAAGCGCAGGTCTACACCAAGTCAGAGCGAATTTAAAATACGACAGGAGAAAGCGATAAAACATTTGATTGCTTTATTGTGACACACGGCTCCATGAATGCGGTGAACGAGTTTGAAAACGACAAGGGGGTATTTTGGTTGACAAATTTATTGAAAGGACGCGTCGGGGGGGGGGGGGGGATGCCCACGTTACTGAGGGGTTTCAAGTATGTGACGGTCACAATAAAAACGGTTGTATCCATACAGACGAATGACAGTCAAATGGAGCCTAAATAAAAAGTAGCGATAGCCGAATAAACTGTTATTGACATACCATAGACAGCCAATGGCTACTTTATTTGGTACACCTGCACTGCAAACCACAAGAAAAAAATTAAATGAATATTCTCTGACAGTGCGAATTAAAACTGAGGATTTTCACCATTGCAGAGCAGATTTTGGGCGGTAGTGGATTCCAATGACATTGTGCAGGTGCACCTGAAGTTCATAACGGCCATATAAGCGGCAAACATGTCCCATGAGCCCGCTCGCTAACTTGGTCTGAATTCAGTCATAGCACCACCTCACTGTGCTGCATGTTGTCCCCTTCAAGCGGGGGTACACACATACCAATAATTGGCACTACATTTAAGATTGTTTACCCTTTTACAAAGTCAACACGAATTCTTTTTTTTTTTTTGCTTTAGTTGGATTGCGGTGTGTGTTTGCACAATTCATTCACCACAATAAAACTGAAAATGAGAAGAGCTTGCGGTAGAAATTTAGTTCCAAGTTAAGCTAACGGTGAGCCTCGCTTCTTCTGCTACATCTCTTTCTTCTTCATCTGCACTGAGGCGCCTCATTCAGGTCAGTCTTGGTACTACGACTGAAATTTAATCCCAACATAAACTCACAGCCTATCTTCTTCTACGACATCTTTCAACTTCATCTGCACCGCGGTGCCTCTTACAGGTCAGTCTTGGTACTATGACCGACATTTGATTTAAAGCTTGACAGTTGTTTTGTTTTTTTTCCACTCATCTAAATAATCAGTTCAGATGTGAAACATCGGTATGAGTGTACCCCGCTTGAAGGTATGCCGCACCCTGGTTTGACATAAACCTTTATTTACATTTCTTCCCCTGGACAGCTTGCTTGTAGTTTCCTGAGGTCGGCTGCTGTGCCCACTCGGGGAATCACAAGGTAGAGTTCAAGAACTCCAGAAGTTCGGCTCGATTTTTGTCTCGCTGTGGTAGAAATAGATTCAACATGATCGGAGAGCGAAGAGCAAAACATAATAAACCGGCTGTTGAAGGGGTGGACATACCTGTTTGTCCTTTTTTGACTTCTTGACTTTCATCTTGATCTTCTTCCCTGAAATCATGCTGTACTTCCTGCCTTTCTTCTTTTCCTTCAAGTACTGAGGACAAGAACGAGCAATGAGATCTGACACCAGGCGCCCGTTTCCTTCAAGACGGAAGTAAACTACGCAGGAAGGCGAGGGGCATTCCAATTGGAGTGAGATTTGGATGCACACATCCAACTGTTTAATGTTTCGGTACGTTTTGCACATCTCGTATAACGCAATCTATTTTAGATGATCTTTTTAACTCTCTCACAACACAGTCAAAACAACGTGGATGAACAACCTTGGATATCTGAACAGGTCCGGAGTTTTCTTCCCTGCTTTTGGCTTTCTTTTCCTTTTTATGTTTATGCCGCTTCTCTTTCTTCCCCTTCTGCTACACATGAAAAATGACAACATATGACAACAAGTTTTGCAACAGTTACTTGACAATTCATGAACAACCACCACAAGAGAGACAAATACCTTTTTGGGTTTGTCACTTTTCCTTTTCTTTGATTGCTTTCTGGACTTACTTCTGGAGTCTGGAAAGAAATCGGCGACCGCGTTTAGCGAGAGAACGATCAAATCAAGGCTTGCGAATGAAACTCACCGCTGCTTCTGGAGCTACTCCGGCTGCTAGATGAGTGTGACGAACCCGGTGAAGAAGAGGATGAAACTGAGGATGAACCCGATGATGAACTGGAGGAGGACGACGAGGACGAGGAAGAGGAAGATCTACTACGGCTGCGTTTACGCTTCTTTTTTTCTCTACCTGCATAAAGAGCATATTGGCGTCAACGTGCTCTGGTAGGCGGACAGCCGAATATTCCTACTCAGTTGAGATCAGGACAAACAATCTACACATAAATAAGAGTATGCTGCGTAAACGCACTGCATGTAGAGTATAAATCCCAGGAATTCTATTTAAGTCCTGATTGCATATTTTGTTACAAGATCTTTTCAGAACTCACGTGACACCAATTATAGGTGACAAATGACCTTGTCCGTCTAACTTTTACCATACTTGATGATTCTGATTCCTTCGTAATGACAAATGCATGTGTAACATATCTTATTTTGTTTGTTCATTTGATTGATTGATTGATTGCAGCCTTGCCTCTGCTCTTGTCATCCGCCCTAGAGCTTGAACTGGACACTCTGCACTCCGCTTTTGTTGACTGGAAAGAAAGAAAAAGAAGAATATGGATTATTGAGACAAATCTGTCAAATATGGAGAAGAGGACTGTTTGAAAGGTAAACGAAGAAAGAGTGATAAATTTGTATATTTTTGTTAAATGTTTTATTCGGCACAATAGGTAAAGGAATTGGACAAGAGCTCACACATCAATCATCCATTTGATGTGATTAGCTGTGACAACAATGGCAGCTTTTGATGTGATCGATAAACTCCTTAGATTTAAATTTCCCTATGACTGAAAGAATGCAAATAGCAGATCCATGCCCTTATCCCATTCGTCCATTTAAAATGCTTTGTCTTCTTTTATTAAATCACGACATAGAATAACTCAAGATGCCATATAGTCCTACTCTTATAATTTTCACCAAATGCATAAATGGGACAATACACCACCTGAATCATAGAAGATATCCAATTAGAATAATCTATGGCGTCATCAAGTTATGGACTGTTATCAAAATTTAACGGGAACATCCTTGCAGCGTTACCTAACCGCCACCCAATTCGATGGAGCTCTCTCAACCGGTATAACCAGGAGATAGCCAGCGGAATCACAAATAAATGAACAAATGATGAAAAGATTGTATTTAGCGGTTCTTCCTGCAGCAAATGATGAGACCCGGACCGTGTCGCTAACCAAATGCAACCCCTCATTTGCATATCTTACGCACGCAATGCGTTTGACGGAAGACGGCATTCGGTACTTACCATGGCAACAGTGCAATACGGTTATTATCGAAAACACCTCGACAACGCTACAGCGTGTATACGTCTAGATTAATGCACGGCGATGGGCCGCAGGTTAGCAGTAGCTAACAGCCACAGGAGACATTTTGTGTCCCAGAATGCACCGCTGCAAGCTTCCTTCACAACAAGGAAGTGAAGAGAGACGAAAAGCAACTTCGTTTTTTATTTAGTTTATTTTTACTGATACACATTTGTAGGACACGGATTCATCCTTTCAACTTGCGCCCAGGGAAACCAGAACTATTATGTGGCCCCCGATGAAAACTAGTTTGACACTGGCGAATGCTGCGCTCCACCTCTCGCCCAAAGTTGATCATAATGACGTCACAACACAAACAGATTTTTATAATAATGTACAAAACATTTATTATGGCAGCGTTAGTACATTACACAAATACAAGAAGCACAAATCCCAAAAAAATGGATGCTTGTCATTATTCAAAGTATCACGCAGTTATCCAAAAAAGTTGAATTGATCTAATGTAGTCAGTTTGATAACACCTACAGCCCTTTTTTGTAACACACACACACACACACACACACACACACACACACACACACACACACACACACACACACACACACACACACATAAAATCATTTGATTCAAAGAATGGCGGCATGATGCATTTCATATGAAAATCTGTAACTTTTGTCCTCTGTCACCATCTGGTAAAATAGAAATTGTGGACTGATTCTTTTTACACTGCAGGGCTCCAACCAAACTGACCATGTCAATTCATCCATCAATGTGTGAACTTGTATGTACATAGAAGAATACAACTTATGTCATAAAAATAGGAACAAAATGAGCCACAGTGTACACACACACACACACACACACACACACACACACACACACACACACACACACACACACACACACGTTGGTTCATCACAGGAACAGTGAAGGTCAAAAGGTAAGGGTGATGAGGTCAAGTGGAGTCCTGTTTTGTCCCTGTCTTTCCCCAAAGTGTTACTTGTGAAAAATAACAATGTTTGAAAGCAAAAACAAAAAAATACATGTTATTCTAATATGTAAAAATATATATATTTTTAAAAAAACATGCTAATTTATTAAAGATTAAAAAAAGCTTACAGGCGTTGCCGTGTTCCAGCACTGAGTGATAATTCACTTGTGAACTGTTGATTATTTCAGTGTCAAAAAGTAAAAACAACCTTTAAGGTTAATCTTGATCAAGTATGCTTTCATAAGGGATGGGCATTTGACTGTACTTTCTGAATTTCAAAACATTTTAAACTTCTCTATTTTAATACTCTGTGAATATCAATTGACATTTGTTTAATTATGCTGTGTTATCCACGGAGCGCTATTTGTTGTTTGTTTGTAATGTCTCAACTCAAATCGAACTGTACAATTCCCCTTTGCACTTTTTTTTTCTACATTTTTAAACATCTGCTTTGTTCTTCGAGTGATCTGCGTGAGCCAAGCTCTCCTCATTCTCCTCTTCTTCCGCAGGGACCTGGAAAATAATAAGAAGAAGAATGAACGCAAAATTCAGGACCAATCACGTGAAATATTTACTGTCTGCCATCATCTCTGAAGCATAGTAGCATTTCTTACCTCCCAGTAAATGGAGTCATCGAAACAGTTCTGGTCAGGAGGTTGCCCCCAGATAGGCAACTTCATTATTAAACCTGAGAAATCGGGGAAACACATTTTCGGTCACCCTGGGTTTGTTTTTGAGTAACTTGAGTCAGAATTGTAAAAGGCCTTTTTACACTAATCTCCACCCACCTGTGATAGCCCCACCGACCAAAGCGAACCCAAGAGACGAAGCCAAGGCAGCAGCTTGCATGGTAGCTTTCCCGCTAAAAGCGAACAGTCGGAATTTTATCAAGCACAACCTAAAGAAAATGACATTTGGCGGCTTGCATTACTGAACCTTACCCATCCTTTTTTCCCAAAGCCACAGCCACGATACCAGCCAAACCTCCAAGGATACCCGGCATGCCGTGCAGATTGTGTACACCGCAGGTATCCTGGATGCCCAGATTAGATGCCAAAACAGGCTGCAGAGAGAGAACAGAAAACATCATTTGAATGTGAATACTAACATTGTGTGTATGCGCTGTGTATTAATCGGTGGTCAATTCCAAACTCACAGTCAGGTACTTGAAGCCCAGTGTGGAAATGATGCCCGCCACTAAACCGATCAGCATCGCCCCGAAGGGCCCGATGTTCATGTCGGCGCACGTTCCCACGGCGACGCCACCGGCCAGGGTGGCGTTCTGAATGTGCACCTGTACAGTGAAGATGTGATGACAGAACGGGTAAAACATACGCTCCACTGAAGTCGAATTCACATTCCAGTGCCACAAAAGTTGATCTTACCATGTCCAATTTTCCTTTGTGCTCCACCAGGCTGGAGATGGCGTAGGCCGAGAGGACGCAGGCGGCCAGGGAGAGGTACGTGTTGATCACCGCAGTGAGTTGGGTGAAACCCGGGTCAGCAATGGCCGAGTTGAAACTGGGCCAGAACATCCAGAGGAACACTGTCCCTGTTTAAGGATGTAATCGAAACTCATGGACTTCATCTTATTTCTTCGCAATTTCCAAATTAAGGGGCGGCAGTAGCAGCTCATGTAAAAGTCAAATGGTGACAGTATGTAAACTATTGGTTTAGGTTGCTAGAATGAGGCCTTTTAGCGTACAGCACATCCCTAAGTGTTGAAGCTGCGGGGATATTTGTGTCCCCTAGATGGCGTAAAATAATAAGCAGGCTTTGGAATGTTGCAGCTCAAACTTGGAAGAAAATGAGTAGAACTTGGCTGCAGAGCGCAGCTCAAGGCGCGTCTGAACGTGGGGTGGACGTCAACGTTTGACCCCGACCACGCGGAAATCGAAGCGCCTTCCACACCACGTTGAGCCCCGCCTCCAAGTAAGTGCGCTCTGCGGCCAGGGCTACTCGGAGTAAATTGACGAATAACTTTCAATCGTAGGAACTTGTCTTTTTACCGATCATAGCAAACAGATCAGAGTGGTAAACGGAGCCGTCATTCTCGTGCCCGTTCCTCAGACCAGGTCGGTAAAGTACTCGAGCCACGGCCAAACCGAAATAGGCTCCGTAGGCGTGGATGACCATGGAGGCCCCAACATCATAAGCCTGGAAAGAGACAAGAATTATTTCATTGCTGTGCAAAGTGGAGTCTCCACAAAGTCGCCCACGAGTCGGCCCTGGATTTTCTCGGCCTTATCTATTTACTCGGGTACAAATCAAAGGAGGATCGTTTTCCTCTGGTGGTTGAGGCTTGTTTGCGTTATATGAGCCTGGCCGGTGAACTCACCCCCATGATTTGTGCCACCAGATGCTCGTTGATGGAGAAGATGGTGATCTCCAGAATGGTCATGATGAGCAACTGTACAGGACTGGTTTTACCAAGAACTGCCCCAAAGGAGATCAGGACCGTGGCCGTGCTGAAGTCCGCGTTGATGATTCTACAAGGTGAGAAGACTAGTTGTTAGGAAAACAGATTATTCAAGTCAGCTGTATTTATAGAGCACTTTAAAACCACCACCGCTGTTTACAAAAGTGCTGTACATGTACAGGGGTGGAGGAGTTCAGACAGGTGGGGCGAGGCCATTGAAAGAGTTGAAAACAAACGATAGGATTATAAAAAGGACTCAAAAATGGCGCTGGCCTTACTTGAAGATGTTGATCTTAATTTTGCCGTCGTCCAGGTGCCAAATGCCCTGCATGAGGAGGCCCCACTGCAGGCCGAAAGCGGCCAGTAGCAGGTTGATGCCCACGCTGCTGAAGCCGTATCTCTTCAGGAAGGTCATCAAGAAGCCAAAACCGATGAAGATCATAACGTGAACATCCTGGAACACTGGAGACACACAGGAAAGGGAGGCGGGTAAGTACTTGGTCACGCAAGTCCCTGCGCATAACCGCTCGGTGGTGGTGGTGGCGGCGGCGGTGATATTGGACTAGATGGAACGCTTTCGTCTCTCGTGTTCAATTCAAAAACGGACCTCATGCTATTAATTTCCTGCACACTCATTTGAGCGCTTGAAATAATTCATTGGGCGCCGGTGGGGATCGCAGGAGTCATTTCCTTACACGGGAGCTGTTTTGTCAGCCGTGACCCGTCGGCTTGAAAAAGCAATTCAATCACACTTTCAATGCATTAGAAAACGCTTGCGCTGTTCCGACCGAGTTAGCGGCCTTGTTCGGCTTCCATGAAGAGCATATGACTCGAATAGGTTTAGTATGGGAGGAGAATGTATTTTTGGCCAAGTGAAGACTTTGAAGATTGAAAACAACAATGCTACGCCCATCTCAAGTAAGCAAGGTCATTGTTGATGATGAGTGTTCCCTCAAAGACGGGAAATTGGAACCTTTAGCTTCATGTTGATGAGTTCCATCCATGGAAATAACATCAGGCTAGAAAGACAATAGATTTCCTTTTACAATAACCGATCCAATGGCCGCCGGTGTCGTCTCATGGGCCATGTGATGATTGTGTTGAAAGGAGACCATTTTTAAACTACAGTCTGACCTCTTTAAATCTTTTTTTTTTTAAAGATAAGCTCTGCTAAATTGACACTAAATATATCAAGTGCATGTTAAATCACTAAGTAGGTGATCATCATAGCTGCCCATAGAATATTACGTTTGCGTTACAACTGGAATGATGCGTTATGAAAAGGAAAAAAAACCCTTTTGGGTCACAACATAGTTTGAGCGGCGCAACTGAATTTGAGGCGCGAGAATTGGGAGGAAGCCACAGTGTCTGGCGTCACGCCCAGACGTTAGGTAACGCTCACCAGTAGAGATGCTCCCACTTGGCGACGACTATCAAGCAATATGAATGTCGGGAAGGATGCTTGAAATCATTTTGCACCTTACAAAGTGTCATTTGTTTTTCCTCATGGGTATTTGTCTTGCACAGAAAGTATGACATGGCCCATGGCTGCAAGTCTTTGCGCGGTAGCAGCAGACATAACGGGCGGTATGGACGTGGCTTTTTTTTCTCACGTTTTCCTTCTACTGTATCCGTGCATATAATCTAAATTCACTTAAATGTGGACAACATTCAATAAGGACCACCGATAAGGGAGTCATCGTCTATCTCATCAAAATTGTAAAATTTAAAGCAAGAACAATGCTACAAATTCAATCAACTCATGCGAACGCTTCCCATTTGAAGTGGCAGCTGTTGCACTGAGCTTATCTCTGGGTTTCACACCTGCCACGCCCAACTGTGAGCGTGCACCAAGTCCGGCGCAAGGCCGCAAATGGAGTGCACATCATCCGTAGAAATGTTTCAAATAATTTCTCCGGTCGACTGGATAGCGTGCCAGCCTCTTTGTGTGGAGTTTGCATGTTCTCCTGGGCTTGCGTGGGATTTCTCCGGGTACTCTGGTTTCCTCCCACATTCCAACAAACATACATGACAGGTTAATGGAACACTCTAAATTGTCCCGAGGTGTGAGTGTGAACGCGGATGGTTGCTCGTCAATGTGTGCCCTGCGATCGGCTGGCAACCAGTTCAGGGTGTCCCCTGCCGACTGCCCGAAAACAACCGGGATAGGCTCCAGCACGCCCGCGACACTCTTGAGAATAAGCAAATTCATGACAGTATGCAACCCAACACTTGATCTTGCAGAAGTGCTTTGGTGCTGCATGGGAATGACTAAGATTCGATTGGACCAAAGGGAGTGCGACCCTGTGACTCCTCTTATTGCACTTATTAGATCTGCACTGCAACAAACAGCCTCTATTTCTGTCATCCATCACGGTGATGAATAGAGTTCACATTTTTTCAATCAAAAACCGCACTGGATAAGATCCAAAATGTAAAAAATAAATAAATAAATTGGGAAAAGACAAGCAAAAACATGACTTAAAACCGTCCGCAAAAAATTGCTACAAGTTTAGTAAGTTTTGTAACAGCCAACCAAACTTGTATATTCAATATTTTGGCCTTTAAAGGCCCACAGAAAGACACATAACCCCTCCACTCCCCGTAGTTACGACTTTTCCCCTCTTTCGTCATAGATGCGCCGCATCGGAGCATCCCTCAGCAAACCAGTCGCACTATTTACACTTACTGGGATAGAGCATCATCGGCGGGTCCTGGTGGCCCGTGTCGTTGCCGTGGCCGTCGTGGCCGTGACCTTTACCGTCATCGTAAACCACAAAGACTGCAAACAGGATGATGGTGATAACCTCTAAAGCCAAAGCCACGATGGGGAACTTGAGTCTCATGTTGGTGGCGTACGCAGGCATCCCACTCGATTGTCTTTCTGTGGCGCTCACGCAGACACACACACGCACACACGGGAACGTGCTCACACATACACGCACACACACGCGCGTGCGCACAACAGGCCTTTGTGACTGACTGACTGAGTGAAGGGAGGGAAGAAAGTGGCGTCGGCTTTTAAACTGATGCGCGATTTCGGCGTGACCAATGACGGAGCAGAGGTCTCGGGCCTCCTGGATGATGAACACCCACCCCTGTTTCTTGCCACCCCCACCACCCACCCCCATTCATTTTCAGGGATGGGTTTCCTCTCTAGTTGACTGACGTGACAGAGCCAAAAAAAAAACAAAAATAAAAAAAGTGTAGGGATTACACTTAACACCTACGTGGATCACTCTTTTGGCACTGGAACTGCAGGCCAAAATTAGGCCAAGTGGAGGGGGTCTCTCTTTTTGGGCCCTTGGAGACCTTTCATGAATAAGCGGAGCAGTTAATCAATGCCAACAAATGCATTTCTGTTTGTTTTGGAGCGTTTTTCTGAACACGTTTGAGTGGTGGGGGGGAAATGACTTCCACATGTTGAGAGATAACAGAAACGCATATTACGCCGTGAATGCACACGTGAATATTTTTCTCTGATATTTGGCTCGCAAGCTTGAACGGCAGGATTTACGCTCCGCTTAGCACGGTCATTCGTCCTTGACCGTGGCAGTTGACACGCTGCTTGTTTTTAATGCGTTTGATTGGATCTTACTCAATTGACAACAACAACGTAAATGGTCCTCTTTCTCAAATTGCATAAATTAATTCCTGTGACCCTGTTTTGTGGTATACTATATTGCATTATTATTATTTTTAATTGAACCTCAAAAACATGGCGTGATTGGCAAGGATGAAGTGGATGGCCACAGTGGTTGGTCCTCCATTTGTGTTTTTTTAGAGAGCCCCTCCCACAATGACTGATTTAAGAGCCGTGTCCTTGAATCTCTTTATGCCGCTTACTCTGTGACACAAATTTCCTGTGGCGTTGGTGCAACTATATCTTATCAGACATGCCAGGACTCCACCGTTCCAATGCGAACCAACGTAGCCGTTTTCAAAGCAGACATGCAAGCAACTTCCTTAAAAAACAACCGATTGTTTTCGTCGGTGTTTAAAGTTTCAAGTTGGAAATCTTGTCAGGGGTCACATCAGATGTGGAAGCAGTCCAATTCACACGTTACGCCCAACCGCGATTTGGCATGCAGCTTGGTAGTAAGAGCTGACCTCATTAAGCACATTGCACAACCTAATTTAATTTTGGCATTAAGGTCAGGGATACGCGACCACACCTTTCTGTTTTCGACCGAGGTCCCCCTGTACACGCCAGGCCGAGGCCAGTCGTGGCTGATGTCACTTTGTATAGAAACACTGCCAGTGGATAAGCCTGATAAGCGTTACACGCACCAACAGCAGCGACGACGGTCTCCTGGCCCACTTCCTGTTTTGGTTGTGACATCACGGCCTGTTTATAAAACCACCAACAGCATAGTTTTCTCAAAAGTGACCCCGGAACAGATTAGACAGAATTTTTCCGCTGACACACGACACAAACGTAATCGCGGCCACTCAATATTGGAGCCGACGACATAAAAAAAACATTGTTAATACTGCGGATGGGGAATATCTTCCTTCTCCAAATTTTTTGCCGTCGTCTTTAATACTCCGTGGTTTACGTTCTTCCATGTCACTACTTCAGGACACAAAAGAAGCATTTGTTTTCTTGTGTGCTTATGACGTTAATTCCTACAAATCGAAAAATAAGACCACCAGTTGTTTTGTACCAAGCGAGCGCCAACTGGAACACAAATGATAGCAATTATGAAACTCCTCTTTTACACCCCCCCGGCCCCCACCCTGTACATATACTGTACTCCAAAACAAGTTTCCTGTGTCAGGAGCCGAGGGGAACACTTGCCCATCCTGATAAGCAAACTTGGAGTCAAGAGGAAAGACTCCACTGGCGGCTAATCAGCATGTTAGATGTCAGTAATCAAGAACAATCGCAAGCTCTCATCATGTTGCAGCCACCGCTTATGCTATGGACGCTGTCCGGTTATCTCCCGCTTGTTTGAGCGCTGCACGCAGTTCGTAGGATTGCCTCAGATTTGAATTGCTCGCAATATAAAAATGTTGCATAACTTAACCACTCTGGAAAGAATGTTAATGGACAAGGTCGCGATGCTGCATTCCAGGAAACTGGGAAATTTCAGCAATACTACTAAAGAAGGTCGAATTGAAATGCTGCTCAGAGTCCGAGTTTGGACTTCAAAGTGTTCCAGACCGAGATTTGTGTTGTTTGCGAAGTTTCAGTTAGAGCATAAGATAATGTTGCCAGTTTCACTTTTTATTTTCCGCAAATGGAGTCGGCTGTGTTCACACCCACGTTGGCGCAAACCGCTTTATTTTTATTTTTTTTTAACTAGCTTGCACATGTCTGCGAAATTACACTTGGTCTAACCCACCTCCACAAAGGTTTACCGTTATCTCGCACTTGAATGGCAGTTCAAAATGTTCCATGTTACTTTGGCCAACACATTGTCTGCAGAGCTTCTAAAGGACTTTGATGGCAACGGTTGAATCGCTCTCCATTAATCGTGTGTGAAAAATAAATTTGTACGAATAAATTGGAAGTTGTCCAGCCTCCCAGACTTTCAAGTCCCACTATAGTGTGCTTTGATTACAATTACGTAATACCTTGATTGCAACAGCCGGTTCCTGCCTGTTGGTGCTACAAAGCCATTTCAACCCTTGCTTACTGTTCGCGGCCCATTTAGTGTGTGTTTGTGTATGTGTGAGACAGGCCAGCTGTGGACGAGGCGGGCAGGATGGGGAGGTCTTAATTTGCAGCGACGTGGGACCTTCTTCTGTTTGCTCATGCACACAGATAAGTCGTTGCTTTACTTTCTAGTTTCCTCAATTTGAAAGATAAAACGAGCCGAGCCCTGGTCTCGGGTCATTGCAAGCCCGAAATGTACGATAAGATCCTCTCCTATTTTTTTAAGCTGACATTTTATTTATCGGCATTCAGTGACCAAACACAATCGCTAAAGGTGGGCATTGACATGCTGTCAGAGGATCGAGATCCTAATGTCATGCCAGTGCCATTTTGATCGTTGTGAATGTTGCATGAACGGGAGTTGCACAAGCGGAGCCTTCAAACGGCACCGGTTTTTCTTTTTTACTCACACAAGCTACCTCCGCAGTCCACCCTGACATTTAACGAAGAGCCTTCCTCGCTGCAGCGACATGTAATTGCTTTATCTCGCGTGGCATTCTTTCGACGGCCCCTAATTGAGGCCCCCTTTCGCCGCACCCTTTCCTCGTTTGGCTCCATGTGGCAATCAACCTGCCACGTTATCACTGCATCCTATTAAAAACTAAAATGATTGCGGGGCCCCCCAACCCTTCCCATAGACATTGGAACATCAAGGGGAGGGTCGGTTGGATGTGGGGGTAAAAAAACAAAACAAAACATCCTGAGTCCAATCGTGTGGGGAGTGGGATTCCAATACACAGGATGTGGAAAGATCGGTGGGCCGAGACATGTCGGCAAAGTAGAAAAGGGAAGACGAAATGGGGAGAACATTTTTATTTATGTCAGGCAAACGTTATTATTTTCCGGATGTACAGTATAAAATTCCTGGTGTGTGGAAACCTTCGTGTTTGATCTCTCACGTTCAGCTTCTCTCAGGACATGGAACCTAATGGGTGATCCAAATATATTCCGTAAGACTCGGCCCTTTTCAAACGAAACAATTATAGATGTAGAGTTTTACGTGTAAAGGTTTTTGGCTATTTTCTCAAGGGGATGAGGTTTCATTGTGACTGCATACAGTTGGATAGATCATATAGCAGCATCCGCTATTGTCAAATGCTGGAAAGCGTCCATTAAAAAGTCATAAAAGGGTAGGCAGGGTTTCCTTGTCTTGCTTCATATAGCCTCCTATTGTGTTTTTTTTTTGGGGGCGGGGGCATGTTTATTTAAGGAAGGCAAAGTCACCTTTGAAGAAATGCACAGATTAAGTACTGCCAAAAAAGAAAAAAAAATGTTCATCGGCAACAGTCCCACTTGACTGAGAATCTGGGCACCATTGAGAGAGGGCAAGGCCCCAACATGAATTGCGGCGCACAGCATCACAATAACTGTCTGGCGTCCGTGTTTAAAGCAACAGTATGACATCATTTTCCACTCACATAACTTCACAATCATTTGGATGTAATCAGGAAAATATATCTTTCGTTGTCAAGGCAACGCAGAATCACATACCGAGTGGTCTTTATTATGGAGGGACCAGCCAGGACACTTCTCATAATATGCGAGGCACAAGCGTCACTACGAATAGACATCGGTGTTTATCATGTGCACTGATTAAGATGTCTTTTTTTTTTTTTTTTTTTAAACCTAAGTGCATCTTGATTACACACAAATGCGTACATTATGTTTGGCTTACACCCACTTTAACCATTTCCTTTGCTTTCGACTGTGGCCCCTCTCAGACAATTTGTTTATTTAAATGTACATTTCCAGTGAGGATAGCATTGGCATGTGGAAGAGGGGGGTGGGGGGGGGGGGGACAAAACAAAACACTGGCCCGGCTGATGGCTGACATGACGCAGACTCGTTCAACTGCGTCTACCTTTTTTAATACAGACATCCGATGTGACCGCAGTGGTCTTTTCCTCCTTATCAATCAACTTGATCTGTCAATGCTGCGGCATGTGACGTTGCTTTTGCTTCAAAGCCCCCCCGCCCATGCGTGTGATGACAGCCTAAGAGGCAAATATTGTTGCCCTGCATCTTGTCGCACTCCAAGTAAAGGAAGGAAGCCCCACGCCCGCCACGTTCCGCTTTCGTCAGAAGCGCGTTTGATCTTTACCTCGCCGCAAAACGCGGCTGGCGTTGGCGACGAGCAGGTGTCACCTGCTGCATGAGGCGCGCACGCGCCCGACGTGGCACGGCCGTCAAAGTCGTTCTCATACTTGAGTCCCCCGCAAAACGATATGTCAGAAATGATGGTGTCCTATCGTTTAGAAAGGCTGCGTATTATACATGTGGTGATGACTTTTCTGCTCTGCTAGTTTCTTCTTGAATCCCTTTGAATAAGCGCCTAGAAAGGACTTGGATGCTCTCTCTCTAACTTGAAGATCAACAGGCGTCGCTAATTGTGCACTCGAGGAAAAAGCATCTCATAGCTAGTTTTCTGGAAGGCCGTGAAGATTGCCTTGCCGTTTGTATCAACTAGTCTGCTGCGCTGAGCTTCGTACTCTTTTTAAATGGAGACAACTGTCCTCTAAACCCCCCCCCCCACCCCCACACCCCTTCCACACACACCCGACATCCTGTTTCTGATCCAGAGAGCGATAACACACCAGACTAAATGAACATGTCTTCAGTCTGGACATACTGATGGTTCAAACTGATTTGCGTCTGTCTTCCTAACTTTTATCCCCGCCCCCACCAAAAAAACTTTTTCTCGCTTGTCTCTCAAATGACAACCGCTCTTCAAGTAAATGTTCCCAATTACGTGCAATGATAGCTTGTCGTTTTTCCATCACCTACGAGACACGGATGATGTACGGCGGCGCGATGAGGACAAAGCGATACCACGAAGTCCATCGCATCCCGTGGCCTTGGCACCAACAGTCGTCCGCTCACTGCTGAAGGCGATAAGGCACGATCGGCCTTATCGCTTGCCGCCAAGAAGGAGGACATCCGCTATCACTGGATGCACTGGGCAGAGGAAAGACTCAGCCCCCTTATCTCCCTTTGTAACTCCGCCCACTTCAGGTGCTCCCCTCGTCTTTCCAACTGCTCTCAGCCTGCTTGACTTTGTCCTCACCACAGTCAGTCATTCGGGTCTTGGCTAAATCCTCTTCGCTGTCCCCTCAGTTGTCTTTGTGACTGTCACTCGTCAAGTGATGTCTTGTCCTATCCCGGTGCTTGATATAGAAGGCCAATTTAAAAAGCCATAAAAATAACTACTGAAGTGCAGATACCTGAAAATGTACTTTGTTAACTTTGTTCGAACTTCAGCATGTGGCCACGTGCGTGGGGATTCCAAGTTAACAGCAGAAATTGGCCCCCCGAGTGTTTGTTTTGAGTGAAAGCGGCGTATTATCACATGGAAAAGAAGCTCATTGCCACACAATAGCGGCGCATGTAATAGGAAGTCTTTGACTTGATTCATGTGGAAAATGAAAACATACTCGGCGCCCGGTGGCGGTGTGACATTATCGGTCACCTTTTCACTCGGTGTCTGGGTAATTCACTTCCAAATTGTGTTTATCCTTCGGCACTTTGTTTGGGAATCGCACTTGATGCGACAATTGGATACTGAGGAGCTTCAAAAATGTCGGCGATCGTACGCTGGCTTGTCGGGAAGAGTAAAAATGTGTTGTTGTCATGACAACCGGGAACGAGCCACATGGATGGTTTATGAGGAACGGACCAGCCATGATACCGCTCATGTTGTATTATGCTCACGATGAAATACTAGCACGATGTACTTGAATGTCCTTCAAAAAAAATCGAAATGAATAAATAAGACGCACAACAATGACTTTAAATGCAAGTTGCAAGACTTTTATTATTATTATTATTATTTTTTTTAATAATTCAATGCAACATTTCAGTCAGAGTCATTTAGATAATCTGAGAAGAGCACTTGCAGGAGGCGGGACACCAAGAGGCAACGTTGCTGTTGTTGCAGCCGTGCTGTTTCTTCAGATCAGGACAGTTGCTGTACTTGTCGGTGTATGGACAGGGGTTGGCTGTTAGTGGGATGACATTGTAATGTGTTGATATGTTAACCGTCATGATCTTCTCTTAATTTACACCCAGATGTACATAGTGTGAAATGGCTGGACACATAGATTAACTGTAGCTTCTGCCCTCTAGTGGAAGAGCATTTAATTGTTCTCCCAAACCAATTGATTATATTTGGATCATTTTCAGGAGCGCACCTGGCGATCGCTCATAGCAATCGCATATTAATTACTGCGCCGTGGTCGAGAATTCATTGGAAGGGCACAGACTGAGATGACTTACTGCACAGTTTGTTCTCGCAGGCATTGGGGCAGTCAGCGCAGGTAGCTCCGGACTTGTAGGGGTGAGTGTACTGGTAATTTCCTCTAAAATGGAGGCCACAACATCAAATATTTATTGCATTAAAACTCTCACTCACTGGCTACCGACCCACACATGCGCGTAGGTAAACGATACCCTGGACTTACTATTTCATGGTCATATAAGGAAACTGTTATTTTTGGTTATTTTGGTTATAATTACTATAAATCAAATGTGTGTTCTTTCATGCGTTAGGGGTGTTTTATGCACTTACGGCGGGCAGTAGTGGCAGACGTAGAAATATTTGTAGCGGGAGTTGGGACAGTAGGCCATTGCGCAGCCAATCTGGTTGGAGCGGTACCAAACGATCTGGAAAGGGAGGAATATTTTATTCTGTTGATCAAAACATGTAAAAAAAAAAAAACATGAATTGTTAATGAAGTAACGGGTTCATCTCGACCTGCGTAAAATGTCCAACAACTCTTCCGTTGATCGAGCCCACTCCGTAGCGCCAGTCATTCACCTCGTCATACCATGACTGGATGGCATTGCTCCAGCTGTTTTTGTAGCTGGCCATATACAAGTTCTCGCCGCAGCCACTCGCTGCGACACACAAACAAGAACGACTTGATTGTGTTTTCCAGCCCAAAAGTAACCCTTTGGTACTTCTCGTTTGCAGGGTTCGGATGATGAAATGATTCCACCAGAAGCTGCTTTTGAGATTTTACCATCTCAAAATCGGGTACATTGAAGGGAAGAAAAAAAACAACAAACTGAAGGAAACATTTCTTTTCATACTGCAATTTTTCCATCCTTCCCTGCAGGAACAAAAAATGGGAGCGCTCGCTTTGGCTGGCATATGTGGATGCTGGCTAACGTGCAACTTACTACTGATCACCCTGGAGCTGTCTGGGCTGTGCTTCATGGAGCAGGTGTTGGCCCACCTCTGAGCGTTGGCCGCCGCTTCTTTGTTCCAACTCTGTGGCGGAGCGACACATACACTTTGGATTCGGTGCTTTTTATCGAGGTATGTGTGTTCTTTACCATTTTTAGCATGTTGCTAGCAGTAGGTTGGACGTTTCTCCTCAGGTCGTTATGCTTGTTCACAATCTCATTCTGCTCCGAGGCCGAGGTCAGCACGGTGCCTAAAACCAAGTAGCGTTAAATGATGATACGGTTTGTCTACGGTGCCTGGAAAAGAAGCGACTGAGTGATAAGTCGACTCACTTTCCTTCAGGTAGGTCGATCCGAAATGGGAGAGGAAGGGTTGTAGCATTGAATACACCAAAATGCATCTGACATGATTGACTTTTGAGTTTCGTAGCACTTACGGGCACGATCTCCACTTCCTCCTCCAAGCTGGCTGACACATGAAGAGCGGCGCAGAGGCCCGAGGCGCACAGGAAGGTAAAAAGGAAGGCGTTCATTGCTAAATCCTGGACCGACACCCTCTGCGGGCCGCCGTCGGATTTATATCTGCGACTCCACGTGGCCACGTGAGCTTAAACACATAGACTCAAGGGCATCTGGCGGAGTTTTCCCTGCAGTGTGCCACCTGTGAAATGACCTTGATGATTTTAAGCGCTCTCTGATCAGAAGCTAACACTAATCTGCGCAAACACTCAGTGTTACATCACATTTTGACAATAATTAAAAGGGCTCCTGCACAGAAACATTTCCGGAAATAGGTCAAAAACATTTCAATTAAACACGGCATTTAATTTCACCTTTATTATTTATTTGTATACAAAAAGTTCATGTTACATAATGCGTCTCCTTTAAAGCAAATGAGCCCTGATGGATTTGTTTCCTGGGCAGCAAAAAGCAAAATATTACATGATAGACGGATCACAATTTAAATGACATTTACTCTGCAGTTATTCAGCAAACCTCCTGATTATTCCCCCCTCCCCCACTCTCCATTTTCGGTTCTGTATTTTCACCTGCCCCCTGAACACCACCTGGATCATGAGCCAAAAGAGGCAGGTAGGGCTTCCTTCATCTATTGTTCTCGAAAGCAGGATGTCCTTCATTCCCTCTATGAGCAAAGGGAAGCGTCGGTTCCTTTTCCTCATCCTTGATATCCTCCGTTCAGCGATGGCGTCGTCACGTAGATGCGATAGAGATGATTTCATGCCTGCCACACTATTGTAACAACCATTGTCAAAAGAATAAATCAAAACTTTTTTTAAGGTTACTAAAGCTTGGCTCCTTAACTGGTTATGTGCAGTAGCCGGAGAAAACTCACGCATGCACGGGGAGAACATTCCACACAGGAACGCCGGAGTCGGAATCAAACTCTGCTCCGTTGCACTGTGAGGCAGACCTGCTAACCGGTCATCCACTGTGCCGTCCCAATTTTTCTTTTTAATGCCCAAAGTTTTATTCCTTGCATGTTTGTTTATTTTATAATACTTTGTGTTGACAGCTCCAGGTGGGCCACCCTACCGTACAGGCCTGATTGTTGGGTTGCTGCAGAAATGGCTGTCCTGAAATAGGAAGGTTCTCCTTTTTCCACGGAGTAATAATTGTACCACCTGACCATTGGATTCTTGGTCACTTCACTTTCGAACTTGTTCCAAACCGTGGCGGTCGTTACATGAGCCCTTCTGTCCTGTGATGGCATTTTCGATGGACAGCAAGTGACGGTAGCAGACAAAATGGCAGTGCACCTGAGATCAAATTTTGTCCATTTATTGTTTTGAAATTTCATTGGGGCTGGACAAAATATGTCGTCCATTTCTGGAAGGACCCTCGCCCAACAATAAATCTCAAGGGACTTCTTGATTTAGTCACTCCGCGATCATCTATTTTGAAGACGACGACGCGTTTGCCTTCTTGGAGGTGCGCCGTCCACTGCGCATGCGCCACGCCGCTCACTGGTACCCTATTTTTGTTCCCAGACATCACCGCCACCATCACCATCCTCACCATCACCGTCCTCATCTCAGGTTGGCGTGAACATCCTCTTCACCGCGCAGCAAGCAGACCTTCCCTCTTCATCTTCCTCTTCCGTCGCGGTGGGAGACAAAGGGCGACGGGGAGAGGGAGAACGAAGAAGAAGAAGATACCATGAAGAAACGCTACGTGGACGCGAGCAGGCTACGAAAGATGAAGAAATTGAAAATAAGCGAGCGGCTGTCTGAAAGGTAGACAGACAGACAGGCAGGCAGGCAGGCAGGCAGGCAGGCTGCCTGCCCGCCCGCCCGCTCGCTGGTGGCTGCTTTTGTTGTGCTGCTGCCCGTCCGCGTCTTTGTGTGCATGCCAGTGGCACTCCACTCACCTGTCTGCATGCATCACGTCACCGTCACTGTGCCTTGTTGTTGTTTTTGTTATGCGTGCGTGCGTGCGTGCGTGCGTGGCACCTCATTGTTCACACGGGTTGACTCACAGAAGGGCAAGGAAGCTGCATTAAGTTGCCACCCGATTGCTTCTCTTGCCACTCGTTTTCTGCCATTTGATCTTGACTAAACGTTGGAGTCACCATTTTTTTTTTTTCAAAATAGGTTACTTTGCTTGGAATGTCCGACGCACACCAATTATAATTGTGTAAAAAAAAAATGTGACACCCCAACGATGACTACATAATTAAAAAATATAAAAATATAAAATGACTAACAATAGATACAATAACAATAATCGATTAATAATAATAGATTTTAAAATATCCAAATTAAGGGCAATGTTTTGTGAGTGAATGGTGCATTTTGTTTTCTTTTGTGGAACAACTTCTACCCTTGATTAACTTGACAAAAGAAATGGCCAATAGTTCCACACAGTTTTTGTTTTTGTGATTGGGAAAACAAACTGCTCGGTGTTACAAGTAACATACTTTTTGGGGTGATGTGTAGTATCTTTGTTGGTTAAATTCAAACCATCTTTTTTGAAGGAGAACGTGCTTATCTTAATTTGAAGGTTCCAAGCTGAATTGTGCTTATCCTCCCATATTTTTGGGGGCGCAACTTTTTATCCTGGATTTTTTTTTTTTTTTTTTTTTTTTTTTTTTTTTTTTTTTTTATTTACC
>CAAKHF010010460.1:1004-28504 GCA_901007745.1 Hippocampus kuda | reverse complement strand
GTACACGGAGGCTTCGCTTCGACTCAAAGACCTCAAAACCTCGCATGCCAACCTTTCTCATCTTTTTGCTGCTCACTGGTATGTTGGATTCATCCAAAACTGATCTCAACAATACCTGATGTTTTTTTTTTTTTTAAATTGAAATGTTTTGTCATGATTAATATAATTTCTAAACTGGTCCAGAGGATGTACTGGCCGCCGTTGCAAGCTGTTCAATTGTGTTTTTCCAAAAATAGTTTTCAAGTTGAATTGATGGTGTGTGTAATTGCGATGAGATAGTGGTGGTACAATGCGGATTAAGTCCCCACTAAAGGCCCAGGAATCAAATGCACAACCCGTCACTGAATAAACCTCCTTTTCGTTTGTCTCACTGTGTGTGTCCGTGATTCAGCATCGGATATCCGGTCGTCTATCTTGGCTTTGACGCCACCTGCTACTTCACCAACATCTTCAAACTGCGCATCCAGAAAGCGGTCCAGAGTGACAATGACTTCCACATGCACCTGCTGCAGCACTCGCTCCCGCCGGGCCTGCCGCTTTACCCCAAGATGGTGGCCGAGAATGGCCGTAAGTCACAAATGACATGAGCGGAATGCTTGTGATGTCGATGAATAGTCAGTGCAATATTACTATCTTTGTAAAGCCGGAATTCATCACTGACACTCCTCATCTCACGTCAACTTAGTTGCTTGGCACCAAGATGCCACTATATGGCATCAAAGCAGTGCTTTTATGCTAGACAGGGCGTTAGCTTGAGCACATTAGTGAGTTTTTCAGTCAGTACATGGGATACTTTCGCCCCCCCCCCAAAAAAAATCTGAATAAATAAATATTAGACTATAGCCCAAAATATATTATGAGCAGACAAGTGGTCAAAAGACAGAAATACCAAAAGAACCTGTGTAAAACAAATCAAACATGACAAAAAAAGAAGTGAAAAACTGTACATGACTAATAGACTTTGTTTTGGTTTTTCCAGCCTCCAAATGGAAGTCAAAGTCAGAGTCCAGTCAGTACCAGTATCAGAACGGTGCTGTTCTCCCTCAAGACGAGTCCCACACGATAGACTGCCTCCAGATCCGTAGTGACGAGCGAGCGGCCGAGAAGGCCACACAGGAAGTCCGTTTGGTTGAATCCAACCGGAAGCCATTGTTGTCCAAAGGCAGCTCCAGCGAGTCCAAAGAGGCGCACCGCAATGGGTCACCGGGACCGGAATCCTCCACAACCCCAGAAAAACTACCTCAGGAAGAACAGCCCGGCAAAGCCGCACGTGTGGTGAAGAACTCGTCACCCAGAGTCCGGCGAGCTAACCCGGCCACGCCTTCGCCAACTGCTGGCAGGATGGAGAAGAAACAGCGGTCCGGCGGGAAAACGGTCAGCCCGAACCGGGACGGAGCGGACAAAAGTGCTATGGTGGCTCAGAATCAACACGCTGAGCAGCTGAGCAGGTGGGATACTTAAGTTATTCCCATTCACAAAGCGCATGTGTCCTTTTATCACTCGGCTCACTGTCCCGCTCAGGCTGGAGCAGGAGCTGAGGAAGCTGAGGGCCGAGCTGCAGGTGAGCCGACACGGCGAGCAGGAGCTGAGGAGTCACATCTGCAACCTGACCAACAGCGAAAGGAGCCTCAGGCCCGAAGTGGCCTTGCTGAGACAGTCCAACATGCTGCTGCAGAGCAAGTGAGTGGCCCTTTTTCGATCCACTAATTTGTGGTGATGTTATGACCTCATTCCCTGCAATTGTAGGATCATATGCTTGAGCAAAACCAAGCAGCGGGACAAGCAGACCAGCGCCATCCTGGAGAAGAAGACACGAGCGGAGACTGAGGCAAGACTCTCACTGGAGAGGCAGGTGGCCGAGCTTCTGGCGCACAGACCCGACGAGGCAGCTGGCGCGACGCGGGCCATCATCGCCAGGTTCCAAACGCGACCACCGTACATTTATTTACGCCTCACGTTAGAGGTCGTATATATTGTACTTCTAACATGAGATGTAAATAAGTCCCGCGACCGGTGTCTCTTTGTCTCGCAGCAGGCAAGAAAACAGCGAAAGCCAAATGTTAAGGAAAAGAGTTAAAGATCTGGAGACGGAGTACAAACAACTGCAGCTTCAGTATCAAGTCAAAGAGAGTCGCGTGCGCGATCTAGAGAGCGACGTGGAGGTATTCATAGACATATTGTCAAATATAACATTACATTGGTATGATGAAAAAAGCAAACAAACACGGCACCGCTCTCTAATTTGGAATTTTAACTTTTTCAGGCTTTAGGGAAATACCGCGCTGTGGAAAAGGACACGGACATGTTGCTGTCCACCCTGTCGGCCCTTCAGGACAAGGCTCAGCATCTGGAGTACAACCTGAGCGCTGAGACGCGCATCAAGCTGGATCTGTTCTCAGCGCTGGGGGACGCTCGCAGACAGCTGGAGATCGCTCAAGGTTCTACATTGTTTCTTATTTGGGCACTCCGATTAAAAAAAAAAAAACATGAAAACAACCACCAGGAGATGTTCTCATGGAGATTTGAACCCAGATCTCCTAAATGTGAGCCGTGGGCGCGCCACTAACTGCACCATGCTGCTCATTGAAATTCTCGTTTTTTTTCCGTGTCTAAACAGCACCCTCTTGTGGTTTTTTATCGAACAGCCACGTGTTTATGTGGCTGACGGAGCCAACAGTGACGGAATGGAAACTGTAATGATACATTTGGACTATTTGGTCACGATTAGATGAATGAATGACCGTGCATTTGTTCTTGGTGTGTTGGTCTGCCAGACAAGCTGCTGAGGCAGGACAAGGAAATCAGCGGCATGAAGCAGAAGATCGCCGAGGTGATGGCGGTGAGCCCCGCCGTGTCCTACGTGGCCCCCCGGCCCCCTGTGCCTCAATACCTCACCAAGCTGCTCAGCTCAGAGCGCTACATGCTCAACCCACGCGCCCTTATGTACCAGTGTCTGAAGAAGTAGACCCACCCCCACCCCCGCGTGAGGAGACAGTGTCTGCCGTCGCCCGTGTTTTCTGCTTCCAGCGTGAAGCGGACACCAAGCGACCTCCACACGACAGCATGCCTTGGGACTGCGCTACTGGTGCTAAAGTGACATCCTGCTCCACGTTTGCCATTCACTGAAGCTCATCTGTCAACGGTGCGATTCCAAAACAGTGGTACCTGGACCAAAGTGTCTAATTCGGTCCATGCATGTAAGTCAGCTCATGTTCTACATACTTTTAATTCAATTAATGCATCTGCTTGTTTTATTATTTTTTTTTTTTTGGAGCAGTCACTCGATGGAAAATGCAAGCACAAAACATAAGAGATTCACGACTAGGTCATGAAGTGATCGTGGCCAGATGTTGAAGTTCACTGTCTCCATCTTGCGGAATGGGACTTGATTGAAAAAAAAATTAGATGTTTTGTAGTTATCTATACTTGATTAATTGCATTTTAATCATATAAAATTTGTCCCAAAAAGCAAAATTTTGAAATGATATAGATGTTGATGGACAAAAAGACATGAATATTGACTGAAAAAACACATTTAATCACATTTGAACACCAAACAGAAACAGAAAAATATCTTAGGCCAAAATTGAATAGAAATTGAATGTTAAACTGTCATTGTAGGACTGCCCCCCCCACCGCTTCACATAACCTTACAAAATGTATACAGTAAGCCATAACTTTTTTTTTTTTAACATGCGAGTGCAAAAACCTGCAAACCCACTGGCCTCACAATCCCTCCACACCTACTTATTCTCTCTCTCTTTCAGCCAGTTGCTAAGACAAACGAGTCTGTTCACATTTTCCGAGCTCAAGGCAGCTCTCTTTTTTGTGACAATGTGACCCGCAAGTGAGAACAGCCTCTCACATGGCACCGAAGTGGCAGGGCTACTCAGATACTTGCGGGCTAGGACAGACAGCTGTGAGTGGGTCCCTGCTCGACTGGACCACCACTGGAATGGGCAGTCTGTCTCGCTGATGGTGGCTTCTACTCTGTACAAATTCAGGGCCCTGCGCCACCGTTCTTCCTCATCTGAGTCAGAGTCTGAATCAAATGAACAGAGAAGCAGCCTCTTTTTCTTCGCTGGCTCCTTCATGATGGTCCCTTTGCACTGTTCTTGCAGTAGGGCCTCAAGACGGCTCCAAACCTCTTCCCGCTCTTCCCTCGCAAGACACTTTAAATCCTTAAAACGCGGGTCAAGCACAGTGGCCACTTTGAGCCATTCATGGTTGAGCGTCGCCGCACGTTGGGTGAACTCTTTCGTGAAGGCGGTCTTGAATTTCACTGCGTCGTTGGAGTCATTGCCTGAGACCTCCATGGTGTGGCGCAGGTGGCACAAAGCGGGTAAAACCACTGAGCATGGGACATAGGTTTCACCTCCGAGGAGCTCAGTCACAAACCTGCAATAGACAGTTCGGGAAAGTCAATATTAATCTGCAAAATGGCTATCAAGGAGAGCTTTTCAAAGAAGCAATCACAATAACGCTTATCAACTCATCCACTGTCACTGATAGCCGTCAAAGATCCATTTGAACGGGTTGGGCAGCGAATGAGTTGAAAATCGTTTTATTTACCTGCATGGCTCAAGGACAGTCGTAAGATTTTGGAGTTGAAGAACCTTGGTCAGAGTTAATGTGTCTTGATTGTGCTCCTGATTGTGTAAAGAAGCAAAAGCCTCTTGACTCTTCAGTAGACTGGAGATCATATCAAGCGTCGAATTCCATCTCGTGGAAACATCCCGTATGAGTTCCTCATTTTCTTGGCCAAGTCTTGATTGCTTCCAGGGTAGTTCCTCCTCCATGTTGTCAGGGCCGTGTTGAAAGTGACCCGCTATCTTGTGACACTTTGCTAAGACACCATTAAAACCACATTCAGCAAGGCTAACTGTGATGGTTCTTTGCAAGATGTGAGCAATACAAGGACTGTGTTGGAACGGGAGATGTCTTGCTGCAGCTATCGCGGTTCGTGTGGAGTCTGTTCCAATGGTGGTGATCTTTTGGCGAATTCTCCACATCACTGCCACGGAGAGAAACCGTTCCACACAGTTTTCAGCATTGTGTCTGCTGTCTGTCTCAAGCACAGTCAGGGCAAAAGACTGAAAATGCCATGTACCGTCTGTGACCGCGGCAATGTGTGCAGTGATGCTGATGTAATTCCCATTACGAACGGTGGTCCAATGATACAAATTGAGCTTTTTCTAATGCATCCAGTTTTGCTAGTTTTTCCGTGTCATAGAGTTGTTGGATGATGGCTGAAACCGTATTTCTGGAAGGCAGTTTCAAAGTTGGATCACGTGTCGCAATCTTGAGCGCGTTTTCGAGTCCTTTATCTTCTACCACTGATAGCGGTCTGCAGTCCAGCGCGATCCACATGGCGAGTGGGTTTGCTAGTTTTTCCGATGTTGACGGACTTGTTCTGGGCCTGAAGCCAGTCTCGTTATCGAGCCGTTTGCTTTGCTGACGACCCACGCCGCCAACTGCCGTTGCGGCATCTTTCCTGGGCGCAAGGTGCTTGGCGTTCAGTTGGTAGCGGAGGGTTGAACTGCTGCGATGGTATGCAAACTCTTTTTGGCAAAATATGCACAAAACCACGCGTTTATTAACGCCTCCGTCGGGTAGCTTCTTGAAAAGGAATTTGCCTCTCAACACTCCAAACAAAGCGGTTTTATGCGAATCCTCTATGTTGACTTGTCCGTCCGCGTAATCAGCGTACCAGGAACTGTGCACTGACAAACGTTCCGCTTTGATTTTAACGCAACTGTGATTAAAATATGGTCATTTGTTTACGTTTTTGGGGGGGGGGGGTGGCATGGTTAATTAATAATGTCACAAATTAAAAATATGTATCACTTGTTTTACATAATATAAGGGTGAAAAAATAATCGCGTGTCGGAGATACATCTTCTGTACAGTGACAATTTACTAATTCGTGGCATGTAAATGAATGTAAAAAATATTTAATATTCAGCATTTCAAAAGCAGCAATTTACAAAAATGTTGTCAAAGCAGAAACGTGTTGACTTTTAACAAAATTGTATATTTGAAATAAGGGGGCTAAGGAAGCTGCGTTTAAATGAATGTGTATTTATTTTGTGTTTAGCTGGACTTTTTTTTTATTTTTTATTTTAATCTCCAATGAATTTGAATGTTGTCAGAATCCAGATACTTTTTGAATGAACACTGAATTAACTGCTGGTCAACATCCAATTCACCTTCATTATATGCAGTTGATGCAAATCATAATGTTCCATAGCGCCAACTCAAAGATGTTATTCACATGCTGTCCACTGGAAAGCATATGTTTCAAATTTTGTTTACATTGCACTGGAGCAATAAAGCTTCTCAAACTGCTCTTGAAGTGCACCAGGGACAGAAAAACTTTTCGCCATGCAGCAATTTTGCTACATCACTTTGATGTCAATGTCAAAATTGCAAGGGTGAGGTTGTCAAATTCTAATGGGTCATACCTGAAACAAAATGGGGGGTCAAAAAGAAAGCGTATAGTGACATTTGGGACACTTTATAGAGACAAGCAGGTTTATACCACCTAAAATTAAAACAACAGTTTTTGATTAGAATATTCTACCTTTTTTAAGACAATTAGTATGCAACGGTGTGTTTTTGTCTATGTATTGAAGTGGCGACAACTATTTGAATGACTGACACAAATGGGTTTGACTCGAGGCCTCATCCTGGTTTGGAGTCCGCTGACCAAACGTGGTCCACGAACTGAATTACCGTGCCTATAAATGTGATTTTTCCACAGGGAAGAAAGACACGCAAGTTAATGTGAACGAGTGCTGTGTTTGAACTGAAGTGTTATGTACTGTTTTTGTAGTTCTGCTTTTTCTTTTCTAGTCATACACATAATTGTACAGAATGGAGATTTGAACCAACACCTGGATGAAATTCCAGAGAGCTGTGATGTCGCCAACATTGGGGGGTAGCTTTTTATTTAGAGCGTGTTTCTAAGGTGTTTTATATCAAAACTATTTTTTAGCCTGGCTTACTTTTATGATTATTACACCTCTTTGTCAATTTGTACGGCAACGTGTTTTTTGTCAGCATGAAAATGTATCGGAGCACACATTGTGACGTTAAGTACGTCCAAGAGTATAATCCAGTACTTGTACAAGGGCTACCCTTTCTTAAATAAGGAAAGAATGGAGAATTTTTTTTTTTTTTGTATAAATGATTGAATTTTGTCTCACTTGCTTGCATCATTTCAACAGTGGCTTGTGCACTCCGTTTTGCCAATCGGTGTTAACGAATAGATTTTGCCCACCCCTATTTCAAACTACATTTTAAATATTCGTGAGGAATAGATTGTGTATAGTTTAGTGGTAGATTAAAGTGCAAATTATCCATGAAAGATTTCAAAAGAACACACTGGACCAAAGTAACTGCTGATTAATGATTTTTTTTTTTAATTTTCAGGAAGTGAAAAAAAAAAGAGGGCAACCCAACAGATAGCAGAAAGAGCGATGAGTGTCGAGCACACTCCAAATCTGTATCCACCCTGTGAGACGGTCGCAGCAAAGGCAACACAAAGAATCCCCTACGATGGCCTTTTCGCAAATTTTGGGGGGCTGCGGGATATTTTCACTCAAAGTTGCAAAATAAGTGGAGAGAAAAGTGCAAACTGTGCCGCTTTCGAAGAAGCCAACTATTCACAGCCACAGACATTGGAAATAAGTTTACAGACTTGACCGAAATTTGCTCGCGTTAATTCTCGTCAACTAGCGAAGCACACAGACACGAGTGTAAAAAAATAAAATGTTCACATTGATGGAAAGCAGCCTCTAGTGTAAAATGAATGCCAACTTCACAGACTTGATCACAAGGCAGGAGCTTGTGGAGCTAGTAACAGCGTGAATTCAAACAGCAGCACTGGAGAACCGTTTTCCAATCTGGGCCGGAATAAATTTGGAAAGAATTATGCTTAATACATTATGAGCATGTGCAGGTTTAAAGTTTTTTTTTTTTTTAAGTTCTGAAAGTTGCATAAAAATAGGAGTGAGTAGAAGCTTACATTCAGAACAAGCAACGGCCACAACAGTGCTGGAAGTGAATTACAGTCAAATACAAATAGTTGGGATATTTTTGACTTGTACAAACGACAAGCTTTCTCCAATTATCTTGAGCTCGACAGGAAAGCAGCCCATCAAGTTTAAATAGGAGGCGACAACCAGACTTAACACTTCTGCAACGTGGAGGGTGGGGTAGACAGTTATTTAACAGTAAAAATGATAAAAATAGTTTTAATACTGACGAAAGGAAAAAGACTGCTTTTTCATGACTAAACATTTCATGACTAAAGTTAAAGAAACAAGCCAGAGTGATTTTTTTTTTTCTTGTTGCGATGAGGCTTGATGGCTGTACTGGTTGGGAGAGAAGAACAAAATAATTAACAAAAAAAAAAAAAAGAGAGAACCACTTAGTGGCAGCGTTGTCCGACCAGAACATAAAGACTGCAGCGCGGAGGCGCAGTCAAGAACAAGGCTTTCCTCCTCTGTGTACAAGGAGGGGGGGAGACGGCAGCCGGGACGTGGAAGGAGGGTTCTGCGGGGGGGTCCTCTGCTACGAGGAGACCGTCACGGGGTTGAGGGAACCGTTGCGGCTGTAGAACTTGGAGAAGGCCTCTTCGAGAACACACGCGAGACGAGGCTGATCGCCCTGGACGCAAAAAGTCACCACACAGTTAAGGAAATGTCGTCAGATGGAAGTAAGGTGAATTCACTTCGGTTATACCCTCACATAGTCCCGAGTGATTTAACGCATCTAAAAGGAGGGGACTGTGTATCTTGCAGGTGGTGTGCGTGGTGCTCAAGATGCCGACTCCAAAACATGGCGGTGTGAGTTTCCATACAAGGTAAAATGGGGACGTTGGCATTGAGCTCCGAAGTGTTTATTCAAGTGGAAGCCAGAACTCAACGCGGTAGGAGGGCGCACATTAGCATGGAGTCAGGGTAGCTGATGGGTAAACAGCAGCATGCCAACTGCATCAGGTCGCTTACCTCACTGATGAAGCCGAGCTGAACAAGCTCCACAGCCAACTCTTGCACGTTCTCGTCTAAACCAAAGAACACACGATAAGGTCCGTCAAGAGGTGCCTGGCCGGCTATCTGGTGTGCGAGCGCATAACGTACTTGGTAACAGGTCGCAGCTCAAGTGTCGGTTGAGTTTGTCCTCGAGTTTGAGCAGTAAAGTCAGCTACGGAGGGAGACGCTAAGTTTACAGCTTGAAATCACCCGCGTGTGTATTTGTGTGCGTGTGACGTAGCGACGAGGCGCCTCACGTGATGCTTGGCGCCTTCATCCACGGGCTCGATGTTGCACTGCATCTGAAGCACCTGTGGGACAGCCGTCGTCGTGAGGTGACGAGCGAGGGCTTCCTGAGCATGAGCTGCGTGGCGAGTTCTCACCTTCCTGGTCTCGAGTTCTGCAGGTTCCGGGGTGGGTGTTTTGACAGAGGGCGGCACGATGGGCGACTTGACCGCCTCCTGCTGAGGTTGTTGCGGACATGGAATCCCAAATGCCGTCAAGGGATAGATCCCGTTCCTGACACCCGCGAGAACAACAACTTCAAATATCGGTCGTCACAAATACTTTTGACTTCCTGATGGCAAATTCTACCTGACGTCCTCCAGAAACTTGTCCAGCTCAAGGGCAGGAAACTGGGACAGCCTGAGGAGGGATGAAAAAGAAAAAAAAGCTTTGTCGGTTTGAATTCAAGTCTTCAATCAACCGACGACGAATGCCGCTCACTTCATCTGAACGCCCTCCTTCCCCTCCACAATCACCAGGTTGGGGTCCATGTTCTTTGTCATCTCCTCTAATGCGTTCTCTGGAATCATATCTACAGGGAAACATGGCGACGTGAGGACATCCGTGTGCACGTTTGCTCCAGAGAGACGCTCTCTACGGCCGCGTCTCCACTCACGCTGGTGGCTGACGATGCAGTGGGCGGCCAGCAGCTTGAGCAGCGGCACCTCGAACAAGGCCTGGTGAAACAGGAGCTCCCTGGCCGTGGGACGCTTGTCCGGGTCCACCTCCAGACACTTCTGGATGAATTCCTGGAAGAGACAAAAGGTGACATCTTGAGGGGGGCAGTCTTTCCCCAAACAACCCCGTTGCAGAAAAACCGCTTACCCGTTGCAAGGGGTCCTCGAGGGACTGAATGGCACTGTTTATGGCTTCTTGGGAAACATACGACGAATCTCCATTACTCTGGATTTCTAACACCGCCATCTGAGAGAGGGATGGGAAATGACGTGTGGAAAACCGAGTGAGTTTAATCACAGACTCGAAATGGTTCGTCCATAGGTGTTCATCTCATCCCAAAATGCTTGACACGAACAAATGGCCAGTGTAGGAGCACAAATGTGGTCATGTAGCCCTCACCTCTAAGGCGCACATTCCAAAGGAGTAAATATCCACGGCAGTGGTGACATTGGCAACAGCTGCGGAGAGGGGAGTAACAGAACAGGATGCTCAATTATGATTTTCACCAAACACATCGTCGTCATAAATAAAAGGCAAGCTCTTCACCTCCATATTCCGGAGCAAAGAAATGAAGGCTCTTCTGCTCTTCCCGACATGTTTTGACGTGGTTGTTAATCGTGTCTGGAGCCACTGGAAGAAACCAAGCAAAAAGATGAGCTCCGTGATTTGAACGCGACGAGATTCTTCCTCAATGCCTTTCTTTCTCGTACCCGAGCCGATCTTGATGAGGCCGTTGTGCTGGATGAAGATGGTGTCGCACGTCAGGTTGCCGTGGATGATGGGAGGCTCGCATGAGTGCAAGTAGCTGCCGCGTGAAAACAAAACAATTGTTCACCGCCAACCGCGGACATGAACGTGAACGTGGGATATCCCAGAGACTCACCTGAGAGCAGACAGAATCTGTGTGCACCAGCGCTTCCAAGCCTGACACAAACATTCACAACAATCAGTGAAGTAACAATAACAGGGACCTATTAAAGATTTTTTTTTCTTTTTAATCATGACTTGTATATATTTAGTTGCGAATCCACACCTTTTCATTCATGGTCTTGTGATTCTTCTTTGTCTTCTTCAGAAACTGTTTGAGACTTCCGGAGGACATGTACTCCGTGATGAAGATGACCTGCAGCGAGAAGAGGGAGGACGATGACGACAAGTCATCATGGCTGCCGTAAGACGAGGCGCCATGAGAGAAGAATGCTCATGTGAGTGATGTCACCGTACCCGGGCTCTGTTCTCTTTGACGTCGGCCCAGTACTTGTGGAACTTGACGATGTTCAAATGCTCCAGCTGGATTAAATTGTCGAACACCGCCTTGACTTTTTCCTGTTGAGAAAAAGGAAAGACTTCAGCACTAAAAAAAACAAACAACAATTTTGTTTGAAACCCGAGCAACCCCAAACTCTTAAATATGTGCAACTCGAGAGGAACGGCATGTTCTCCGCAATTGTGCCACAGGCAACGTGTCTGACCGCTTGTTTTTAAGCAGCTTAAAACTCAAATGTAGCTGAAGGCCTTCAGGTTTTTTTTGTTGTTGGGATCGTGGTAAGGAACCGAAGAGGCGGTACCAATATCCTCCTCCGGCTAGGAAGGGAAATGTTCTCAGAAACCACAAGGGAACAGCTGTGGTGATGTAATTGAATTACAATGACAATGAATACGTTCGTAACCATCATGTTATTTTATGTGGCCTGTGAAAGGTCCAGTTGTGTTCAAAACTAGCCATTAAATTGATAACCAACTGCAGGGGCAATTATGTAATAGGATGGGGCAATTAGTTGGGATCACACACAGAACATATTAGGTAAGGGACAAGAAGTCTGAGTGCCTGCAGCTTAAACCACACGCCTGGTCCATAAACACACCCGGGCTCTTCAGATGGTGCCAAGGCAATAACAAATGCCATTGACGGATCATAACTCGGACTGCTGAAACAGTTACAGGAACAGCAAGAGGAGAATGCGCCTTCAGAGTAATACAGTAACACATTTTGCTCTATTTGGTGTTCCCACAGAACAGAGAGAATATACAGCATGCCTCTGAATATTTCTCAGTGTTTTTTTCCTTTTCATATGTTCTCTCAATTTTACGCATGTTCACCATTTGCAGGTGGGTATGGAATGTATCCCCAATCACGATACTGTGGGACAAACAAGTCTTACCATTGACAAAAGTAATAGCTCGCAGTTCACCAACCTCTTGTAACTTGAAGTTTTTCCTTTCTGAGAACATGACTTCATTCCACACCACCTCAACTCCCTCCTCAGTGTCCATGGCCAAGTAGGCGTTATCGATGCCGGGGACATTTCGTTGATTCACCTTCAAGAAGGACAATGAAATGTTAGAACTAATACAGAGGTGGGTAATAAGAAAGTACCAATACTCCTTACTTTCATCGGCTTACTTTGTCCAAATAGACTCAGAACTAAACACCCCCCAAAAAGATATTGTGCACAATTGACAGTAGAAAACAAATCTTTTTGTACGTCATGCATACCAGAGTCTGTGCGTTTCACTACTGTACTTTTACCCCCAGATAAATACTTCTACTAACGTACAGAGTGAGTAAAAATAGTGAGTGAGCGGATGTGCTGTACTGTCTAATGACCTCCTCTCTGCGCTTCTGCCAGCGTCCACACGGACTCTCCTCCAAGATCTCGGACTCGTCCTCGCTTTCTTCCTCCTCGTCCTCCGTGGCGGCCGGCTGGTTGACCACGGACACGGGGGGAGACACCGACGACACGGCTTGACCGGCGGCGGTCGCAGCGGCCATCGGCTCGGGCTTGGCTTCCTGGACCGTGTCCGGGGCCTGCTTGCTCTCGGAGCCCTCAGACATGTCGGCTGGTCACCCGGAGCGGCCGGTCGTGCAACACCGACGATTAGCCGTACAGCGACGGGCCTACGCATCGATCATTTTATCATTAGCTCGAACAACAATTGCACAGTGAATGATAGCGAAGCGGTGGCTGGGGCTTTGCATAATGCTATTAGCGCCATAAAGAAAAGACCACGATTTAAGAAAATGAAAAATACGAGTAACCCAAGCACAACATGTAATACATACGTGTTAAAGGACGGAAATGTGACGGTGTCCGCTCCAGTTTAACAGACTTTCTTCTCCGGTACCAAGCTTGATTTTTTTTTTTTTAGCTTTGTTAGCTAAATAGAAGGGAAAAAAGATCTGGGTTCTTCGGCGAAGTTGCGGCGAGCTTCCTTAGCTAGAGAGCACCGTCAGTGACAGTAGCCGCGACAAAGTTTAGTAACAGAGTCCGATTTGCACTGTATAAATCAGCTCAAATGCTGAGCGGAATTGCAAGCTAACTCGCGTTAGCGTTCAGAAGCAGCCAACCGCTCCTTGGGTTAACCTTGCTGCAAATCGCCAGATTATTCTGTCCGGACAACGCTGGGAATAACACACAGTTGACACAACTACACCGTTACAAACATTTACTGACACCTAACATAGTAACGTTTCATTGGAAAGCCCAGAGACACGTAAATGAGTCCATTAACGTGGCATACTGAACGTCTAAAAAGAGCTAGATTTCACACAGAACCAAACGTGATGGCGACAAGTTCCAGATGCACACTGCACTGCTCAAGCGCACTCTACGCCCGACAAGGCTCCGGTTGCCAGATCTTTCACGATGCATCCCTTTTGCGCAGCTAAAGTACTTGGAAAAACACTGAAGTATTTTAGAAAGGTTTTGCAATGTCACAAGTGCTGAACCTCCTTGCACGAAGGATAACTATAACAATAGGATTTTGTTTTGAATATCCCGATATGGTGTATTATTATAATTTAACGTGTTTTCTTTGTGTTTTTATACTGACTCGTCACAAGTTTAAAGCATTGTTAAAAGATCTGGCAACCAGAGATATAACATTCTCCCATTTTATTTGATAATGTTTTGAATGAATCACTTTTTTTACAGAGAGAACACGCACTACATACGGAATTGCCAACTTTTCACAATTGATGATGGAACAATTAATTAAATCACAGCAAAATAAAACCAAATGAAAATCTAGAAATGCTTGCCTCAACCCGTGTGTTTTGAACTGCTTTTTAAAATGTGCACTGAAGAGGCAGCTCTAGCCGAAATAATAATAATACATTTTATTTATAAGCGCCTTTCAAGACACCCAAGGACGGCAATAAAGACAATGTATGGGCATACATTTTACTCTGCAGAGTGACGACTACTACTTCAAGTTTGGTTGTTCAATTACAAATCATTATCAGGCAGTTAAAGTAGTTGTTTTACCTTTGGGTGCAAATGTACTATGAAATATGCAGTACATTCAAACTAGACACGAAAATCTCAATACTTTAGATTAATGTATCAAGTGCAAAGTATACAAGGAAGGGAAAAACTTATCAGTGGAGGTCTTTATGATACAAATCGATTTTGAAAATATTCCTTTCAACTAATAAGGATGCTATGTAATATGTGCACTTCCTCCCATGTTCCGGAATATAGTTGTTAGCTTTAGTGAAGACTCTAAATTGTCCATAGGTATAAATGTGAGTGTGAATGGTTATTAAGGGGTTCATGGATTGTTCAGAAATGCTGTGTCAACCATGTCTCTTTCTCCTGATGTGTATTTTTAGAGTGAGCCTACCAAAAGCCCCCTCCCCTCCTTGTAAGGGACCTATATTTAAGTCTAGCGCCCAAGAGTGTGAGAGTTTACTTGGGTGTCACGATTTACAGCTGACAACTTGAACTACAAGTGATCACCGGAGCTAAGTATTTCGAGATTGAACTCCCCCGCCCCTTGCTGTTATCTATAGGAATGAGTGGAAAGAATATGGAGGACCTGGATCATAAACTGCCTCTGGTGGAGGATACAAACGTGCGAGTGCTTCGAGAAACGGAAGCATCGCAGGTGCCCGACGACCAGGCAGACTATCCCTTCGCTGGAGCCAACTCCATCTACTCGGCCATCCTTAGCAGGAACGAGGCCGTCAAGGATGCCAAGCGTCTCAAGACTTTCATGGAGCTGCGAGACAAATATGTGAAAAAGAAGGTGCTCTTCGAGGACCCTCTTTTCCCGGCCTGCGACTCCTCACTCTTCTACAGCCACCAGAAGCCCCCAATGAAGTTTGTGTGGAAACGACCCTCGGTGAGAGAATGCTCTCTCATCACTCAGGATGTCATGGTGACACATGACCCATCTGCATGGGGGTTCGAGTTCTCATGTCACATGTCATGCAATTATATCAGCAGAAAAAGCATGTGCATGTTTAATATATCATTGGTTGGCCCTATAGGTTTCTAAATTTAGTGCATATAGGTTTGTAGTGCAACACTTCTATTATGAGTACACTTATAAGTATCGGTCACAAATGACCAATACCATTTTATGATGGATAATATTTCTAAACCTGAGCACGTTTGACAAGCAGAGACAGAAGTGTAAATGACCATCATTTAGGTGTACATCTGCTCAATGTAATGATAGTGAACATATGAATATTGAATTTAAAAATAAGTCAATCTGCCTGTTCAGAAAAGCCATTATCAAATTTAGATTCATTTAACAATATGTTTATTATTATAGCTGTAGTTTGCACCATTCTGAAGTGCATAAACTGAGCTGTAATAATAAACATACTGTAATATTGTTTTGTAAAAGTATGGTAACTTTTTTTTTACACTGCATATTATTAGATTGTGCAAGTGTACCGAATACTGTATTGTGGTCTGTGAGAGTGCTGATAAACACTACAAACATGTTCTTAAGTGCTTTGATACAACTAATAATAGCACTAATAAAGTGTGTTATTTCACTTAATTTATACATGGCTGCCCCAACTGGGTATTGGAGAAATTGAAATCCTATCTCGGGAGTATGTCCTATATTCAAAACATGAAGCTATTTTTTGTGTGTGTGTGTGTGTGTGTGTGTGTGTGTGTGTGTGTGTGTGTGTGATACTGTTGCACACTGCATACAGCTAATTAGTTCCAGTCAGTGGTACCAGGCATCCAAAACAGAGATGTGCAGTTAAGAGCTGCTAGCTGGCCTGGATTTGAGAGGTGGTGACCTCAAGAATTCCATAGCAGCTGCTTGCCTCTGAATATGTGACAAATGCTGTTCAGAGGTCCCAAATGGGGTTTGGTTGCAGGAGTTACACCCTATTCTCTTCAGTCACAGCAAATGTCATCTTTAGTTTTGCAAACACAATTTTACTGTCTAATTGTAGCAAATTAAAGCCATACACAGATACTGTTTCATAACTACACCGGCTATGCACACAGCTAGACTGAGCATCGCGCTAGCCTTGACCTGGGCACGAAATTAGGACCTTTTGTCCTTCGTAACGTCCCGTAGATGGTTTTAGATCATGTGGTTGGTATTTGTTTTTCGGCCATGTTATCCAACAAGGCTTAAAACGGAAACAACAATAGACTGACTCATGTTTGTTTTCCTTCGATTGTTTTTTTTCTGTATAAGCCTAATCATTAAATATTTTATACGTTTTCAAAATTCCTTAAAAGTGCTATGATGAGGGCTAAAAAGTTGAGTTTCGTGAAATTTTGGATGCATTGGCAGCAACACAGAAGCAAAGACTAAGTGGCCGTCATAAAAAAAGTGCCGATCCCTGCACAATTTAAATATCTCTCACTGCCTAACTGTGTCTGAAGACGAACCGAAATAATCTGTTTCGAATAATGACCTGGAAGAGTTGACATCTTGGTGTGCTTACTTGAGCTAAAATATAATTTGCTGAGGGCGTCAACTACAATTCTACATTTCTTCCACGCGAGTACAATTCTTACGATTCTGGTATGAATGACTCTTTCTTTCTTTCCATGACAGGAAATATGTGAAAACCCTCAATTCATTGTGGATGCAGCCAGCAGGACGGACATCTGTCAGGGAGAGTTGGGTAATGCAAATTATGATGTATCACACCTGCACATAGGTGGCACACATGCCAGCATTTACTGTCATTCATATTTATCTCTCCTCAAGAGCAGGGGTTATTGCTTTTGCAAAAGTCTGTTTCCCAATTAATGTTCTTAATTGACATGTTTAACTGTGACTTTTGTGAATGGCCTCTTATAGCAATTAAGAAAAGAAAAACATGTTAGGAGCACATCTGTTTGTATCTGCTGCTGATAGGTGACTGCTGGCTGCTCGCCGCCATCGCCTGTCTGACTTTGAACGAGAAGCTTCTTTACAGAGTGATTCCTCGGGATCAGAGCTTCACTGAAAACTATGCCGGAATCTTCCATTTCCAGGTAGGTTTTATTTTATTTTATTTTTTGTACATTGCAATAATCAACTAAACAACTGTTGTTGTTCTACTTCAGCAGTCTGCATACAGTACTTTGAAGTAATGTCAACAATATTGCACACTGGAATTTTTTTTAATGGAGTGGAGCAAGTTGTGTTTTTTGTATCATTGTGTTGGAATTTTCATTTATTTGAATATTCATTTAAACACAAAGTTAGTATGAATTTAAATTGTTTTGCTTAAAATTTGCATACATCTTGCACAGAAAAGGATACAAACCATTGTGAATTGCAACTAAAAAAAATGTTACTGTATGCAGTTATACTGTATACAACTGTTACACCGTGTGTGTCACCCAAAAACAATACTTTGATGTTTCCGTCCTCAGTTCTGGCGTTATGGCGAGTGGATCGATGTGGTTGTTGACGACCGCATCCCCACCTACAACAACCGGCTGGTGTTTACCAAATCCTTCCGGGAGAACGAATTCTGGAGCGCTCTTCTGGAAAAAGCTTATGCCAAGTAAGAATTCCTGCTTTCCCTTTCTTTAAAAGAACACAATCGGGAAAAAAAAATCAGCACCGATTTGTATCATGTTGGGCCGCTCTCAGGCTGAATGGCTCTTACGAGGCCCTGAGAGGAGGGAACACACTGGAAGCTATGGAGGACTTCACAGGAGGAGTCACAGAGTTTTTTGAGTTGTCTGAGGCGCCGAAAGAGATCTATAAGATCATGAGGAAGGCCCTGCAAAGAGGCTCGCTGATGGGGTGCTCCATTGATGTAAGTTTGTAAAATGACACATGTACTATTTATTTATGTATTTATTTTTTAAATCTCTGGGTCAGCCACATTCTTTCACAACTGGCAAAAACTTAGCAGACGTAATAAATGTCCATCAAGTTATCAACTATGTTACCCAGGTTACGTCCCCCAGTGAAATGCAGTCTAAAACCGAATTTGGACTGGTGCGGGGACACGCCTACTCCATCATAGCCCTGGAGGAGGTAACTTGATGCCACATGTGTTTTCTTTTGACAATGAGTCACAAGGTGATCATGAGAAATGCCGTTTCCTTTTAGTGTGACGAGGTTGCAAAGGACAGCAAAATGCGCCTAATCCGCTTGCGCAATCCCTGGGGCCGAGTGCTATGGAAGGGACCTTGGAGCGCAAAGTAAAATCTGGAAAAAACGTTTGTGCCTATAATGTGTCTTTTTGTTTTCCTGCATGAAATACAGAATGCAGTGAAGGTCGTCAGAAGTGCCAAAATTGCAAAATGACACCAACTCAACTCTTTATTTTTGCTCTTTTTTCCCCCCCAGTTCAAAAGAATGGTCCACGATTTCCACTGCAGACAGGAACAACCTTAAAAAGCAAACTGTTGAGGAGAGTGAGTTCTGGTGAGTAGAATCCATGTTCGTGAATTTGTTCTTTACCAAAAACACGATCAGTGAGGTGATTGTAATATTTGTAATATTTTACCTAGGGTTAAGCAAATATTTGTGTTGGGGCAAAAAAAAAATACACGTCTCCTTCAAGCAAACTTTTTTTTTTTTTTACGCTAGTGCGAACACAACATGACTGATGTCCTGATTTGTGCATCATCATTTCAGTAGAGCTCAACGTATGTGATCTGGAAAATGTATTTAGTGCTAAGCAAAACACTACAGGAAGCCTACTCTTTTACATTCTCGCCCAGGATGTCCTTTGACGACTTCAAGAGGAACTACACTAAGCTGGAGATCTGCAACCTGACCCCCGACACGCTGCAGGGTGATGAAAGACACAGCTGGAACGTGTCCGTCAACGAGGGCCGATGGGTCCGAGGCAGCTCAGCAGGGGGCTGCAGGAACTTCCCAGGTGGGAAAGCCGAGTATTTCAACAAACCACATTAATATTATCTATCCAAAGCCCACTAGCTTAATGCTAACAGAAAAACTGTCATCAGTCTTGTGGTCATTCTAAACCTTGAAGCAACCTATAGTTGAATACCAGTGGTAGCAACACATGCAGGCAGAGTATACGACAATACTCATAGGCGTATATTCTTTGTCTGTTATTTTCGTCCAATATTTGCAATTTGATTTTTACATTTTTTTTATGTTGTTTTTATTATATTCAATGACAATGATATATGCGAAACACTTGACCCCATTCCGTGCTATTTTTGACAGATACCTTCTGGACCAACCCTCAGTATCACTTGCAGCTGTACGAGGATGACGACCCAGAGGAGCCGCAGGACCTCTGCACCGTGGTTGTGGCTCTCATGCAGAAAGGTCGCCGCGTTCAGAAGCAGCTCGGGCCCAGGTTCCTCACTATTGGGTTTTCTATCTACGAGGTAATGATTGCGTCGCACGATTTCAGACGCCGAGCAGGGCACACGCAACAGTTGATTTTCTGGTCATTCTTTTGCAGGTGCCAAAAGAGGTACGCAACCAAGAGTGAATTCACAACATGTGCTACAAATCATATTAAACCATGACAAACAATGGTGGGGCAACAAGCTCCTGATTTTTTTTTTTTTTTTAAGCCTCAACTTTCTCTACGAATGCCAATGAATTTGATTTTTGGACACGAGTGTTGGATGACATTCTTCTTTCATGCATTAGATGTGTGGCTGCAATCGACATCTCCAGAAGGACTTCTTCCTTTATAACGCCTCTAAGGCGAAATGCAAACATTACATGAATCTGCGCGAAATCACAGAGCGTGTCAGGCTGCCCCCGGGAGAATATGTCGTCATCCCCACTACGTTTGAGCCTCACGAGGAGGGCCAGTTCATCCTGAGGGTCTTTTCCGAAAACAGGAGCACCTCAGAGTAAGGAACGTCCGCCGCTCATTGGTGACTCCCATGACATCAATGGGGATTGATGTCTTTTTTTTTTTCTTTTATGTGTTCTTCACAGGGAAGCGGACAACACAATCGGGACTGATCAAACTCAGGTTTGTCCCATGACTGTGGCGAGAGTGCAGTTCAAATGAACATAATGGTTCTATTTTGATATTGCAGTAAACTATGCTAGCTTACAATTCAGCGTAGCATGATTTAGTCTCACATTAAACATCATTTCTCATTTTCATTTGGCCCGGTGCAAGGATTGGGACATCTAGTTTACTGCTTACATCCATCCATCCATCCATTTGCTGTACTGCTTAGCCTTGCAGGCTGGACTTAGTGCAAGAGTCGACCCAATACTTTTGTCCATGGTCAAACCTCTCTTGATATGATATTTTTCCCCTCATTGGTCTCTCGCAACTAATCTGTTTCATCTCACTGTCCTCGTCTTACTCATCATCAGGACGACAAGAAAAGGAAGGACAAGGTAATGCCTGTTTGCACCACTGACACTTTTGGCACAGACCGTACAACTAATCAGAGAAAGTAAATCACACACCGACTAACTCTCCAATTTGTTTCATTTGTTTTTTGTTTTTTTCCAGCCGATTGTGTATGTGTCCGACCGAGCATTCGCCAACAAAGAAATCCTGCATGACGGCATTCGGGGGGAGAAAAAGAAGACGCCCAAAGTAACCTTATTTCCTTTTCCACTAGAGCTGCCGTCGCTTAATCATAGTTGCCATGCAGCACGTATCTGACGAAAACCTGCGCCATTTATGGCTCTGAAACGTAATCGGGAGTGGGTCAGATAACATCACTGGGAATAAAAGAATTGACCTCCCCGGCCAGCTGATCTCAAGTGACTCCAACACCTGTTTTGTTTTTGTTTTTTTCCCCTTATGTGCTCATGTTCTCATCAATGGAGGGGTGATGATTAGAAATATATGATGCACAGCAACCGGATAGAAAAATTATACCTACCCTTTGTAAAATGTCATGCAGGCAAGTAGTTTGTAGTTGCATAAATAATCCGTGCATACAAAGCTAACTATGTGGTGTGCGCGGTATGGTTTATCAGTCCTGTTGGAGGATAAACCGGTCGTATGCAACTACCCATGATTATTTTCTCCTGTTGAGCAGAAAAAACTCCTTCAGCCCGAGGAAGAAACTGAAGAGGAGAAACAGTTCCGTGTCATGTACCAACAAATAGCCGGCGAGGTAAGCGAGCAGACTTTTGCCACGTCAGCTATCATCATGATTGTTTTTATTATGATTTGACATACCACTGATGCCCCCGGTCAGGATATGCAGATCTTTGCCAATGAGCTTCAGACCATGATGAAGAACGTGCTCTCCAAATGTGAGTCGACGGAGAAAAACACCGTCGGGTGTCAAGAGCTCCCCCCCGTTCAACATGTGCTTCTTTTCCCGCAGCGCACGGAAAGACGATGGAGGGTTTCAGCCTGGAGACGTGTCGCAGTATGATTGCCCTGATGGACGTATCCTTCGCGCTCTGCTGGTGATATGCGAGGTTATGGGGGAGTAAATAACCAGGCTCATTGTACTTTATTTACGGTTTCCGGGTGTTCAGTGCTCAAATATAACAGGCAGGTAAGTGCAGTAGATATAAAAAGTTGAAACACCCTTGTCCAAATACCATTTTCTAAAAATGAGACCAAAATAAATCCTTTCAGAATGTTTGCCACCATTAATGTGCAACTTAAATATGAAAAAAAAAATCTTCAAGAGGGAAGTACAACAAAGGTAGCGTGGTTGCATAAGTGTGCACATCCTCTTATTAACTGAGGATGTGGCAATGCTCAGTGAGCCAATCCGTGTGCAGAATTAGCCAATCACATTTGCACTCATGATAAATGTGAGAAGTTTTGCATTCCAGTTGTAGACGTGAGACGTTTTTGCCGTAACTGAGCCAAATTCCAGACAGATGGGACAGGAAAACTAAACCTACAAGAGTTTAAACACTTGTGGAGGAAAATCAAGCAGTGGCATGTATGTTTCTCACCGTTTGATCATTTCACGACCACGACGTGGCTTTGAAAAGCCGATGCGGGTTTGCAGGTCATCTTCAAAGGTTACGACAAAGAACAAACGGGCTCCATCAGCAGTTTCGAGATGAGAAACGCCGTGAATGACGCAGGTGAGCGGCGGCGCAGAAATCCCCTTGTACGATACGCTGCGACATTTTGTCGATGTTCATCTGATCCCTGCGCCGTCTCCTCGCCCGTGAAGGCCTCCACCTCAACAACCAGTTGTATGACATCATCGCCATGCGCTACGCCGACAAGCGCCTCAACATTGACTTTGACAGCTACATCTGCTGTTTTGTGAGATTGGAGGGCATGTTCAGTACGTATACCTCGCACGGTCGTGTTTAAAATATGCACGTGGATATAGATGCAAATATGCGAGTTCTGTGTCTCCTGTAGGGGCCTTTAATGCTTTTGACAAGGATGGAGATGGACTCATCAAACTCAATGTGCTGGAGGTAAGTCTTATTGATTTATTATTGACTTGATCTAATGGCAGCCTATTCAAACTTTTACCCCAAAAGGGGCTCGGGGCTTTTATTTACTTCAAAGGGGCAGACATTGAAAGAAATCTTTTCCCTTCTGCTCTCTTCTAGTGGCTTCAGCTGACCATGTATTCGTAAACATCTCCACGCCTAACCCAGTCCCTCTACAAAGCAGCAAGTCTTTGATTGAAATGAGCTGTCGTTCTGTAGGTGTTAATTTCACAGTCAGAACAATACACACTTATTTGAACAAAACAAACAACTAGCTTCAGTTTCTGCGTTCCATGAACCTGCCGCGCATCTTTTTGGAATGTGGGAGGAAACCGGATTTCCTGGGGAAAACCCACACAGGCACGGGGAGAACATGCAAACATCGTACAGGAAGGCCACGGAAGACGCTTAACCTGCCACACGTGACATGATTTTACATTTTCTCAATTGCTAATCATTTTTATTTACATCGGAATGAGTGATCGGATGATGGGTGTATGCATGTGCAATTATAACTAAAAAGTAGTCATTGGGGTTGCAGTTATTCAGTGACTGTTGAAGCTGGACTGAAATCTGGACAGCAGGTCTCCTCCATTTTGCTCCTCGGCGCCTTCCTCTGGATATTTACTCAGCTGGGGAGAAGGTGTCACATTATTATTATTTTTTTTTTTGGAATTAACATTTTCTAATTTTGATGCCGATAGTCGTACACGAACGGTACTCCCTAAATGTTGTGTGTGCTTTTACCTGCGGACACAGCGGGTACCAGTTGAAGCGCTGGAAGTTTTTGTCTTGAAATTGAAAACCATCCAGCGGGATGAGGACCTCGCCCAGAAAAACCTTCCGGTGCAGGAATTCTGAATGCCACACCGAGGCCTGCAGTCTCTTTCCAGTCAGCAGGTGGCGCTCTATGTGATACTGTGCAAAACCACGTGAGGTTAGTCAAGTCGACACTGACAATTACGAAGGAGCATCATGGGAAAAGTCTTAATATTGCAATGATCATCTTTAAAAGTGTTTTAACGTGTCTTACTTGAAAAAGTTCATTATAAACGGGATGGATGGTGTTTCTCTGAACTGCCGTCTTGCGCTTGTCACTCTTGGGTGGCATCACGTAGAATTTGACGTAGCTGCATGTGGACACGGTGCTTGATTATTATTATTATTATTATATTTAGCCATTTGGACACATTCAGCAAAATAGACGGCAGGAGTATTCCGATCTATCCTTACGGGTTACACGTCCTCTTCGCGGTGTCTCCGTGGGGGAGGTTCCGACACGCTCCGATGGTGATCTCCAAACAGGACGTGGTGGAGTTATAGGCCAGCGCCAGTTCCATGTCCCCGCTGGCGCTGACACTCTCAAGCAGGCTGCACTCGGTGCTGATGCTACTGAAGCTACCCTGAGGGAAGCAAAGACACTTGCGTTTTAGATCAAGAAGACCAGATAGGATCAAGGGATGACGAAATGTTCCATATGCAAAGCTAGCCTCGTGTGTTAACTTGTACGCACTCGCTTTCCATCGTAGTTTTCCGAACTATTGGAGGTTTCTTCTTCTTCTGGTCCTTCCTGGTCGCTGTCTTTGCTTCTCTTGAACAGGTCGGGAAGACTTGGAGCGTGATGGAGCTGAGCGGAACATTTGTCAAGCGTTAAATGTTTACTTCCGTTGCCCGGCTTTTATACTCGACACAGTTCCTCGCTTACTTGGACGGATTTGCTGAGGTCGGTGTCAGAGAGGCTCTTCTGGGTGGCGAAGCGCAAATGTTTGCCGCGGCCGACGTTCAGCAGGTTCGTTGCGAGATCGTTTTGCGATGCGGACATCTCTGCAAACCGCAAGAACATCAGCTTATCAGAGCATCTCGTGGTGTCACAGGATTTTGTGCAACACTTGCTGTCACACCTGATGCAATTTTGGCCTCAATATGGAGGCAAATTTCCCGAACTGTTAGTAGCGGTTAGCCGATTAGTATCGTGAGAAAGTGTCACATTTATATAGATAAAAAAACATTTTTAAACGGCCTTGCACCAAATTTGGTCATTTCAAATTTGTGACGGATTATTTTGAATGCTACTGAGCATTTACTGGTGACTTACTTCCAACATTAGTGGTGAATGAAAACAGATGATCTTCTACGGATTTGGTTCGAACGTTGAACTTGTTGGAATTCTGATGATCATACACACAAAGTTCTGGACACTCGTACGTATAGTTTGCATTTATACTGAACTCCGTTAGGCATGTACTTTACCCCTGATCTGCCCTCGAAGTCGAACCCAGTGTAGGCTGGCGGGGTTGGCGGCACAATAGTTATGTAACTGTCCAAAAATAATATCAAGACATGTAAAAGCAATCAAAACCTTGCACATCAAGGCACATATTCACACACAGAGTGAGTTAAAGATACCTCATCACATTGTACGTCTTTAAAAGTTTCTCCCCAACCGTCTCATGTTTGTCTGTGAAGCAAACAAGGACATTCAATGGAAAACGGAATGCATCCATTCCATTCTACGTCCGGTGTCCGATTCGTTGTGTCCATTCACTAGCTTCAACAAACCTGCGAGAGGAGGAAATTTCTTTGTCGTTTCCTCTACAAACCAGTCTCCAGACTGAATCTTGACTTCTCTGCGAAGACAGAACAACCAAACAAAGCAAGCGGTTGCCAGGTTATTTTAAGAGTCTTGTTGCGTGCGCACTGTCGTGGTGCATATTGTACAATATCTGTTCAATATTCAAATGAAGCCACCATCGCCTAACCGGAATGTCCCAAATTTGCACGAAAGGTCATCGGATGAATTGGGACTGACTCAATGTCTCGTGCTTCGGCCGCTCTATACCTGTAAGCGTAGCAGACGGTGCACTTCCACGCCACTTCTCTCACTCGCACGCGGCAGTTGACGCAGATTCGGTGACTGCATCCGCGGCAGATGGCGCCCGTGTTGCAGAACTTTCCCAGGGGCCTTTGGCAGCGGGCGCACGTCCGCTGGCCGTATTCCTTGGAGTGGCTCTTTGCGCCTCTCCTTCGAATCTCCTGGAGCTGCAATTTCATCCTCCTGCGTTGGCAAAACCGTCATTGTTGGAAATGAAACAGGTGAGTTTTAAATTTGTGGCAAAGGAAGGCCACCAAATTCAGCCTTTTGTGATTGTGGCTTCTTGGGAGATAAAATTACTCGCCTGATCCTGTCTTCTTCCACTGCGCGCAAGAGTTTGTCTCTCCGAAGCACTTCCAAGATCTTCTCCCTCTCCAGAGCTTGAAGCAAAATAAAATCCATCCTCAAATGAGAGTCTCCAGTTTTTTGGCCCTCTCGCTGGTCCGCCTGACGATGTGCCATTTCCCCCGCTCTGCACTGGATCCCGAACGCCTCTGACACCTTGCCGTCATCTGGAGCTGAGAGATTCAAGGAGCGCGCATGGCGAGGTTATCTCCCATTGAAGAGCTTCACTGCAAGAGACCTGCAAGTCATTCTTTGAATGTGTAGATCACAGGTGTCAAAGTCAAGGCCCGGGGGCCAGATCATAGCCCGCCACATCATTTTATGTGGCACTCGAAAGCAAATCAAGCATGACACGTTCCAGGATGCTTGCTAAAGTCTGAACCAAAATTCCAAATTGTCGTATGTAATCCACAATAACAGTCATTATTCTTGACTTCTAGTTTTAAAACTAGTTATTCATCAATTTGTTGTGGGCTGTGTATGTAATATGTGGAGGGGATTCAACATTTATATGGTTTCCCAAAATTCATCACGGCCTTCCAAGGGAAACTGTAACTACAATGTGGCCCGCGACAAAAATGAGTTTGACTCCCCTGTCACTTTTGACGTCTATTGAACCTCCCCCAAAAGCAAATGCCAAACTTTGCATTCTTGATAGCTTTGTAGTTCGGTCTCCTGCACGCTCGTTTTCCATCTCGACGTTCATGTTTAGAGAAAAGCATAGGTGTCAAACTCAGGTCCTGGAGGGCCGCTGTCCTGCATGTTTTCCAAGTCTCCGTGTTGCAACACACCTGATTCAAATGAACAGGTTCAATACCAGGCTTCCGCAGATCTTGGTGATGATCTGATCATTTGAATCAGGTGTGTTGCAACAGGGAGACTTGGAAAACATGCAGGACAGCGGCCCTCCAGGACCTGAGTTTGACACCTATGGTAAAGATATTGTATGAGAGAGAGCGTGGTCGCTTTCTTATCTCAGGCCCCTCCCCCAAATGAAGCAGCTGCTGGCTGATCCCGTCAAGTTTACAGTCAGGGCTGGATGTAAATGTAAACTTTTATTTGTCTAAAATAAACCAAAAATAAACCCAACAACAAATAAAAATTTACAAAAGAAAAAACAACAACATCCCCAATTGAATCACACGCCCTGATGACATCATTTGGCGACTTTTACGACAGCCAATAGCTACTTTCCTTCCCGATGAGTTCATGGAAACGAGCCAAGACCTACCATTTTCAACTTGAGTGGGAGCAAGATAATTATTTGGCTTTACTTTCATTCAAAGCCTGTTTGTTTGATTTGCAATGCAACGGTGGCATTGGCGAAGAAAGCGAACCTGGAGCGGCATTTCAAAACTGCACACGAGAGCCATGAGACGGATTTCCCTGCAAAAAAAAAAAAAACACTTTTGCGTGCCACAAAAGTGCGGGATTTGAGAGCACAGCTTGCAGCACGGGAGTCAATCTTCACCAAACCGAAGACGCAGAGGAACTAACTACGAAAAGCGAGCCTTCACCTCCGAGTGCCAAGTCTCACACCAAGGTAGGAAGTGATTTCCTTTTTTCAAACTGAGCTCGACCCGTTTCATATCTGGTTTGTTTTTCTGTTTGATTCATATTAAGGTCAATTATGGCTATTGCTCATCATGCAGATTAGTGTGTGCGTATGGGAG
>CAAKHF010010458.1:0-15340 GCA_901007745.1 Hippocampus kuda | reverse complement strand
AACGTTACGCTAACTGGAGCACTAGTTAGCGTCAGGTTTTTAGCCTTCGAGAGCTAACTAGGCCATCGAGGACTACGAAGCGTCCCGTGGCTGTTTTTAGCATGATAACAAGTAAAGCATTCGAGGAAACGTTCGTTTATTTGGATGTCTGTCGAGCCACAGGACGCTTTGTAGTCCTCGATGGCCATAGTTAGCTCTCGAAGGCTAAAAACCTTACGCTAACTAGAGCGCTTCATTAGCGCTGACGCTATTAGCGCTCCAGTTAGCGTAAGGTTTTTAGCCTTCGAGAGCTAACTATGGCCATCGAGGACTATGAAGCGTCCCGCGGCTGTTTTTAGCATGATAACAAGAAAAGCATTCGAGGAAACGTTCGTTTATTTGAATGTCCGTCGAGCCATAAGCAATTTACTCTGAGCAGCTAATCGGATGCTACGGATCTAGCTTCGGTATGAACAAACATAGACAGTGAGGTCCCTCTTGGCCAATCGTAGGCCAGGATGATGCTCGGTAAGCCAATGGCAGAGCAGCTATGAGTATGTTGAGTCCAGGAAACTCGCAGCTGTGACCGAAATAAACATTGTTCACCATGTAAACCAGTGTGGTGGTTGCTGTTGCCGTTTCCGAACAAACCAGTAGAGGTCGCTGTTGGATAAGACTTCGTTGTAGTGAATGTCTTTGCGAGGCTGGAGCAGAGAAAATGATTTCGCATAACGCAACAGGGGGTTTTTCGTCGTATGGGGGGCAGGAGAATGGGAATTGTGTTAATGCATGAATATTTTTTCACATAAGGGGGTATGTTCGCCCATGTAGGTTTCGTTCTAGAGGAGTTTCACTGTACACACTGTGTCTTCAAAGAAAAACATTGATTTTAATTCTTGCTGGGTCCTTGCATTTACAGAGGGTTCAGTGTGGTTCTATTAATTCTGCAAGAGCCAAGAAATTAGTTTTGGCAAAGGGGTGGTTGAATGTCAGTCTTATTTGTTGTTCTTTGTGACAGGTCATTGGTCGAATGTGCAAGATCATCGACAAGACCTGCTTGTCACCAACGCCAACGCTGGAGCAGCACCTGATGTGGGATGACATTGCCATTCTGGCACGCTACATGCTAATGCTTTCTTTCAACAACTCTTTGGATGTTGCTGCCCACCTGCCATACCTGTTCCATGTTGTGACCCTGCTGGTAGCCACTGGGCCCCTGTCCCTCAGGGCTTCTACCCATGGTTTAGTTATCAACATCATTCATTCCCTTTGCACTTGCTCACAGCTTAACTTTAGCGGTGAGGACTTCGTCTGATCATATTGCCATAGACCACATTAATGGTGATATCTAGTTTTATCATTTGAAAAGACATTCTAAGTGGATCCTTTTTCATTTTTTAGAAGAGACAAAACAAGTGCTGCGTTTGAGCCTGACAGAGTTCTCCTTGCCCAAGTTTTACCTGCTCTTTGGAATCAGCAAAGTCAAGTCAGCAGCTGTCATCGCCTTCCGCTCCAGCTACAGAGACCGCTCCTTCTCCCCAGGGTCATACGAAAGGGAGACTTTTGCCCTTTCGTCCCTGGAGACTGTTACAGAGGCCTTACTAGAAATCATGGAGGTCAGTCATTTTTTCACCACCTCGGTGATTGTTTAGAAATCTTGTTAGTTACAACATTAGTTTTTAATGGGTTTTACAAATTTTCCGTAGGCTTGTATGAGGGACATCCCGTCTTGTAAGTGGCTGGACCAGTGGACAGAGCTTGCACAGAAGTATGACAGTTATTTGTCATTATTATTGGATAATAATCATGATTGTTCTTGTTATGCTTAATCCTGATTTTGGTTGTGACCAGGTTTGCATTCCAGTACAACCCATCTCTCCAGCCCAGAGCCCTCGTGGTGTTTGGTTGCATCAGTAAGCGGGTCAGCCACGGTCAGATCAAGCAGATAATTCGAATCCTCAGCAAGGCCAGCCCTCTCCTCAGCATAGACCGGGTCAGAAGGAGCATTTACTTGTCACTGGATTATTTGGCTTTGAATGCTATGACTTTTCAAAACCGTTTATTCATTCCATATTTTTCACATTCTTAGGGTCTTGAGAGCTGTCTGAAAGGTCCTGACAATTACAACAGCCAAGTATTGATAGAGGCCACTGTCATTGCGCTGACCAAGCTGCAGCCTCTTCTCAGCAAGGTAAGATCAGAGGAATTCTGGGATTCTTGACACTTTCCCTATGTAATCATATGTTGCTGAATAAGAGTGGTTTGCAAACATGGTTTGCATGGGACCGCTTATTTATTATTATTATTTTTTAATCAGCATTTCAAACCCCCTCGACCCGAGCACAAAGTTCTTCTTTAATTTATTTTTGCCAAAATCGAATTATGCGCCTGTGATGAAAAGTTCACTCGATGTGCCATATTTTTCGGACTTTAAATTGCTCCACAGTATAAGTTGCACCAGTCAAAAAAAAAAAATCATGAAGAAGAAAACAACCATATCGAAGTGGCTCCAGAATGTCTATCCTATTTTTGGGGGAAAATGTATTTTCAAAACCCAAGAACAGGAAAGCTCAGACTCATCCCCATAATTCCTGTTGCCTCATCGTGGGTGCTTTCGGAAATACGCTCCGAGGGCATATTGCTTCACTCTGACCCTTCAAAAATTCACAGCATTGTTGAAATGTGCTCTTGGGTTACGATTGATGACTTGCAACATCCCAGGTGAGATAGCGGGATCTTCATGAATTGTTGCGGGTCTGGTTGGCACCATGGGCACAAAGTAAATATCAACAAAAGCGGGGCAGCCGAGATAGGCCATAGCTAGGCTAAGATAAATGCCTACACTCAAACTCTCCTGCCAATGCTCTCTACATCAAATGATGGCCATTGTTCATCATTCAGGTTTGATTTTCATAATACTGTTGGTCATTTCTACCAGTTTTTCCACTGCATATCTCTCTATGAAGGTAGTGAAGCTCCTATGTATCAATCTATCTATCTATTTATCTATTTTTTTATTTTATTTTATTTTATTTTAGTTTAGTTTATTTTTGGGATGCTTGGTGCCCAGGTACTAAGTGACCCAATATGACACAGTGGAGTAGACCACCACACAATCGCTTGCTAACAAAGGGCTGAGTGACCTATCTTTATTTATTCAGAGCACACTGGAGGATGGTTAGATATAAAGCATATATCATATTGACCTGGTTTTGAACAAATTCATTTTCAGGCTTTCATGTCACACTCCTGGATGGTACTTCCTGAGAACCAGCCACATACAAGTCGCATCAGAGTAGAAATCGCAGAAGCAGCCAAACTATGAAAAAAAAAATTGTGACTTATAGTTTGAAAAATATGGTAGTTTTCACACTAAAGCAGATGTTTATGGCTAGGTTTAAGGTTTGTTTTTTTCCAGAGTTTATTTATTTATTTATTTTTCTTAATTGAAGTGAACATCTCTTATCTAACTGACAGTTTCGGCTGTCACTTTGGTCTTCGTCGGACCTGTCACTGCTTCCTTGGGGCGGCCCCCCGTCCTCGTCATAATTCAAAAAGATCATTGTTGTGCTTTTTTCATGACTTCCACAGAGTAAATGACACGACTGTTGCCACGGCGGCCAATTCCAGTGAAGTCCCCCTCTGCTACTGTAAACAATTGACGAACTGGGGGGATTTTCAATATAAAATGGTGCACCACTCACCTCTGCTGGCAGTTTGGCTCTTTACCACTTCTCATTTGCTTGCCAACCCAAACCAATCCCGCACAAAGAAAAAAAATGATCTAACTCTATATCTATCTATTTTATTAATTAATTGGGACAGTGCACATTAATCAACACAAGAATAAACAGTGTGAATGCGCCGGACTTAGTATAAATGCTAGTTTTCAGCTGGCATTGAATGTGACTTAAGTCGCTCTTCGCATTTAATGAGTTAAATAGTTCATGTGCAGTGGTTTTCTTCGTCACTTACATGTGATTTACCTCAGAGTTACTGTCTTGGGTTGGTAATATGACAGTTTCAACCATTCGTAGCTTTTGCAGATATGCTAGAACTTAAACTTCATCCTCCTCTCTCTGTTTTGTTTCTGTCTGACCAAAGGAGTCTCCTATGCATAAAGCTCTGTTTTGGGTGGCAGTAGCAGTCCTTCAATTGGATGAAGTAAACCTGTACTCTGCTGGAACTGCTTTGCTGGAGCAGAACCTACACACTCTTGACACAATGCGTGTCTTCAATGACAAGGTAAAAAAAAACTAATTACTACAAAAAAGCACTACAGTTCTCCAATCTTTCATGCTATTTGGGGTGTAACACTCCCCTTGTTTTTTTCACATATTGTGTGATGATTTTATGATGGTGATTCTTGATAGGAAGGCCCAATAAATCGCTTCATGACACTGGATTGTCTCTTCTCATTTTTATGACAAATTCATCAAGCAACGTATACATTTTTTGTCTCCTTCAGAGTCCAGAAGAGGTGTTCATGGAGATCAGGCGCCCAGTGGAATGGCACTGTAAGCAGATGGATCACTTTGTTGGCCTCAACTTCAGTGCCAACTTCAACTTTGCACTTGTGGGCCACCTACTCAAAGGTAAAGACTTCCACTGAGTGAATATCATTGGGAGAGATTTGCGTCACGTTTAGGCTTAGATTTACACATTAAATCTAATGGTGTCTTCACACCCACACAGTTCGGTCCACGGTTCATTTCCCATGCCAGTCTGGGCTTGTGCAGATGTGAATACACTCAAATGAATCCTGCAATGGACCAAACAACTGGACAGAGACCCACTTTTTTTGGGTGGTCTTGGTGCGCTTCCACACCAAACAGAGGAAATGATCGCTCATTTTCAAATTTGTGTTTTGCCTATGTAGACATTTGTATGTCACAGAACACACTTTGAATGGATTAATCAGTTGAACACTTAACAGTAAAAGTTAACATTTTGGATATACTGTACTTGCTTGTGCCGTCTGTGGTTTTGGTTTGTAGGTTACAGACATCCATCAGCCACCACAGTAGCAAGAACAGTGAGAATCCTGCACACGCTGCTGGCGCTCATCAGCAAGCACCTAAAATGTGACAAATTTGAAGTCAACACTCAGAGCGTGGCTTATTTGGCTGGTACGTAACAAAATTCGGTCCAGTTTAAATTTGCCTTCCTTTTATTGGCAAAAATCTTAAGGTGATTGTTCTTTGTAGCACTTCTTACAGTTTCTGAGGAGGTCCGAAGTCGCTGCAGTCTCAAACACAGGAAGTCACTACTGATTTCAGACCTCTCAATGGACCCTGTACCAATGGACACCTACTCCAGTCTCATCAGTGATCCCAGCTGCAGGTGAGCCGATGGACAGAGAGTGTAAATTGATGCTTTGGCTGTCAAACAAGAAGTCTGGATTACATTAAAAATGGATCTTGGTCACAATCATGCCAACTATCGTCAGTGTTGCGTCACTTTAGTCCTAGTTTTTTAATTGACTATCTGAAAACATTGTGTTATTGCCATCATTGAAATGTAGGGGTGGCCCGTTGATGACATGATTTGTTCATTTAAATCAGATAGTTCCTTTGTTTTACACAGTTTCTAATTTTTTACAGACATTTCTCATCAGCTTTTGTGTCAACTAGCTGTGATTAGTGTTGCCCTTTTTTTTCCTCTTCCTCACAGAACACTGCGAGAAACTCAACCATGGACCTCCCCTCAGGTTTCAGAGCGCTACCTTTCCGCTCATCATTACCCCACAGTGGGGCAGATCAGCCCACGTACACGCAAGTCAATGAGTCTGGACATGGGTCAGCCTTCACAAGCGACTACAAAGAAGCTTCTGGGTACGATTTAATCCCGAGCGCACTCTGATCCTTCATCCAGGTTTATTACCCCTATACTGTAAATACATTTTCTTATGGTTGCATGTTGTGTAGGTACCAGGAAGAGCTTTGATCATCTCATATCCGACTCCAAAGCACCAAAGAGATCTGAGATGGAATCCGGAATGACAACACCGCCTAAAATGAGGCGGGTTGCCGAAAATGATTATGAGATGGGTACGTCAGACCCGGGAGCGTTTTCTTAATTCTGTTGTACATAATGATTTGCTGACATATTTCATGTCATTCATAAATCCAGAAACACAAAGAATTGGAAACTCCCACCTTCGCAAAGTGTCTGTCTCAGAGTCCAATGTTCTGCTGGATGAGGAGGTGCTAACCGATCCGAAGATCCAGGCTCTCCTTCTCACTGTGCTGGTGAGGAAGCACAATGTGTTCTACTAGTCATGCAGTCTCTCATACTTTTGCTAATGGTTCCATGCACTCTTTATTTTTTTTAATTTTTTTTTTTTTTTAACACCAGGCCACCCAGGTCAAATACACCACAGATGACTTTGATCAGCGAATTCTTTATGAGTATTTGGCTGAAGCTAGCGTTGTCTTCCCAAAGGTTTTTCCAGTTGTGTAAGTAGCCAACCTACATGCTTATAGGTCCATCTTCATCAGTGCCTAGTTGAAAGTTTTCCTCCAGCATCATGTAACAGGCTAAGCAGATCTTGTACTGTGCAGGCAGCTGCGTGTAGACACCATTGTATGCTTATAGTGTTTAAGGGGAATTCAAGTTTTTTGTTTTTTGGGGGGGGGTTGTTTTTTTTCTTTGTTTTTGTCACGTATTTAGTAAAAGGGAAAGTGTATGCTAGATTTCGATCTCTAAACGTAACGACAGACCCTTTTCATGAAAGGATTTCCATCACCCTTGATCCCCGCTGGAGTGAACATCATCAGTTTGCTTCCAAACTTGAGCTAGGTCAAATAAACAGATGGCAAACACCAATTTGTCAGAGTTTAGATGTCACAGAAGAAAAGAAAACCATTCACTCTGCACCATGGGGTTTGATCATGATCAAACATCTCGTGTAAGATGAAGTTCACGCCGATGTGTATTTGATCTCCTTAGTCACAACTTGCTGGACTCCAAGATCAACACTGTGCTGTCCATGTGCCAGGACACAAACCTCCTTAACCCTGTACACGGCATCGTCCAGAGTGTGGTGTATCATGAGGAGTCGCCGCCACAGTATCAGCCCTCCTATTTGCAAAGTAAGATCTCCTCGTGGCCCTCGTGTTCAATTCTGCACAGTGTCTCGACGTGACATTATTCCAAATGTGGAAGTTGATTCACTGAGATGCAAACCAAGTTACATTCAAACCCCCCAACTCTGTCTCTCACTTGCTTCCTCACATTGCCCTTGCTCCTTTCATTTCACAGGTTTTGGGTTTAATGGACTTTGGAGATTTGCTGGTCCTTTCTCAAAGGTGAGAGAGATTCTTGCTATACTGTATTTTAATTTGGCCATCTTTGAGATGCTTAGGTTTGTATGCTTGCCAAAGCGTTACATGTTACTATGTAGGAGGCATTTAAAACTTTTAACTGGGACATACAAATGTGAATTTCTTCATTGTAAGACAAATAAAGGTTTTCTTATCTGATAGAGTCCCTTCCGGGATTGGAACCGCAAGGTGAATTGCTTTATTTTAGTTTAGTTTTTTTGTATATAAAGATATTTGGGTTTCAGATCAAAAGATTAATGAGACCGAAGTTAAGATTTCCAACAACATTTTCATTTTTTTCATCTGAACCCAAATGTCTTCAGAATATTATAAAAACAAAGGACTTCACCTTTTTACTTCCAATATTTTTGGGTGGGACTGTACAGCGAATTGAAAACACCCATAATGACATTGACAACATGAGTTGTTTGCTTGCTTGTTGGTTTGGGGTGTCCAGGACTTGATTGACTGTCGTCACACTGAATCTTTAGGGGCATTAAATTTCCTTCCCACACCCGTCTCCGCTCTACAGCAAACCCAAATTCCAGACTATGCCGAGCTGATCGTCAAGTTCCTGGAGGCATTGATTGACAGCTACCTGCCAGCAGCTGAGGAGGAGCGAGGGGAGGAGCAGCTACGGACGCCCACTTCCCCTTATCCCCCCACCAGCCAGAGCCAGCTCAGCATCACTGCCAACCTCAACCTGTCGAACTCCATGACCTCACTGGCCACCTCGCAACACTCACCAGGTCACACGCACGCACGCACCACTAATGCTTGCTTCCAAATATCGATTTGGTGTAATGTAGTGAAGCAAGATGTACAGAAAAAAGTTTGAGAAGGCTGGATTAAAACTAATGGATCTCGAGTGCCGTGAAACACTTTTCCCCATTTTGCTTTCGCTTTGGAGGAATTCGGCCCACTGGTCTTCGCAGAATTGTTTAAATTATGTCATATTAGAAGATTTACGAGCCCGAATTGCCCATTCAAAGCCATACAACAGTATCCCAACTGGATAGTAGTCTGGATTTTGACTTGTCCACTCAGCAACTTCAGTTTTTCCCCATTATATGATGGCCCGATGAACAGCAGGATTATCTGGTTTACAGCAGAATTAATGTTCCATTATAGTAAGGTGTCCATGTTCGGAAGAAGCAAAACAGCCCTAGGCTATCAAGCTCAAGGTCGTCTTGATTGTTAAATATGCTTTGTTTTACATGCTGCATAGATTAAATTTCTTCCTCTCTATCCTCCTCAGTGCAAACATGCAAAAATTGGTTTGATTATCAGAATAATTTAAATGACTACATTTACATGCCATCATTATTCAGATTTAGGTCAAAATTCCGATGCCCGTCCACTGCTCTGAGAGTGGGTGTGATTGGAGAGGCCGATTGCGCTTTACTCCCTTTAATTTACTAGTGCCCACACCGGCACTCTGTTTTTGGTGCATTCTGAATAAACTAACGGCAAATTTCAGCAACGCTCTTGAGTTTCTGAATCGTCGGAGTGAACCAGTGTGCACCCGGAGCGTCTTTCCAAACGCGGCCATACACACGCGTGTACGTATAGACCAGGGGTGGCCAACCAGTCAGAGACTAAGAGCAAATTTTTTTACTATGTTACTGCAAAGAGCCACACACACACACACGCATACACACACTTTTTTGCCCAAAGAGTGACTTTTGGAGCGACAAACCTCCCACGATCGACCCGATCGCGCATGTGCAAGCATATGAACGAACACACACACACACACACACACACGACCATGCACGCCACGACAAGCAACAGCCGGAGCGCCCGAACATAAATGAAACCTAAAGACACAAACGCACAAATCTTTTTTTTTCCCCCATTTCATCCTCCCACCGCTCACGGTTGACTTGGGACCAGTCTGCTGGCTCTTGGTCGATTGCGATCGATGTATTAGACACCCCTGCCTTAAAAACAGAGGTAATTCGCTGACTAACTTAGGACTTAGCGGCGTTGTCTGCGCATGAGCGGTGATTCAGTCATCTGATTGGTTGCCTTCTATGTCAATCAAGTAACGGGATTGATGATAGGCTGACATAGTACATTCTGTGTATTAAGTACCGTTATTTGAATGGCAGCGCCATCGCCGAGGCGTTTTCGACAATTGTCGTGTGAAAGCCCGGGAGCCGCATTGAACCAGTCAAAGAGCCGCATTCGGCTTGCAAGCCGCGGGTTGACCACCCCTGTTATAGACACCGAGGCATATTTGCTGTAGAGAGAGAAAATAATGTGAAACTGCTGCGGTAAAAACAATGTTTTCAAGTTAGGCTGACTTAGCAAGTGGTTGCCTGTGGCTTCCCTTCTTTCTATGGCGAGTACAGCGCATTGTTAGTCCTTTCAGTTCTGGCCGGACGTGTAGTCCGTGGCCAGACGCAGACAAGTACTTCCTGTACTCCAAAGACCAAGATTCCTTGTGATCAGAACACACAGAACACAATGTTCCTTTCAATGAAGGTGTTCTGATATCTGTTAATATGACCAAATATTCAGGTTTGAAAACCCGGCGGCCTCACTGTCAAACAAAGATGCAAAGGTAAGGTAAGTGTAACTAATTCTTTCCTGCATTTCACTGTAGGTGTGGATAAGGAGAATGTCCAGTTGTCCCCCAGCTCAGCTCTGTCCAGCGGCGGTCGGACTCGCCATGGCTCGGCAAGCCAGGTCCAGAAGCAACGCAGCTCCGGCAGCTTCAAGAGAACCAGCATCAAAAAGATCGTTTGATGGGCTGTGCAATCCCCGCCGTCCGCTCCTTCCCTCCTCCTCATGCTCTTCCTCCTCTTCTAAAACCCCACCCATCTGCCAAGCCTGGCCTCATGCTGCATTTAACTTTTTACCACATTTTTACTGTTTGAAATCCTCCTCCTCCATCATAGTTGCTTTTGCGGGACAGGCGAGGCAATATTAGCTTACCTCTTGTGCTGCTCGAGATGATTTTCGACGGTCAGGACAGGATTTGGTCAAAGAGAAGCTCAGCTCGTTGGCAGTCCCCAAAGGTCCCGTACAAAACAATGACGCTAATACGAGTCCAGTTTGGACTGAAAAAAGGCTACATGGGACGCTTCTTGCCCTCCAAAAAAAATACGTTCTTTTGGCCATCGTTTGATGAAATGGCAACATGGACCAAATGTATTGTGTAAAACCGGACCTTCCCGCCAGGCCTGCTCGGACGCTGAAGTCATGTACATGTTTTGCAGAGACTAAAACAACTTGTCCTGACGTTAAGGAAGATGTTGACGTTTTCTCCATGGTGTGCCTTTGTCAGGATTTTCAGTGTGTACAATTTGTAAATGTCAAACCTCGGTGGGGACAAAGAACAGGTACTAATTACCAAGGTGCAATGTTGCCATCACAACTGGCCTCCAGTGATCTTCAGCTATACAATCATCCATATACCCGATTGCCTGAAAGTATTTAATCCTGTACAGCTAGATAGTGCTACACAAATACTGTTCGCAAGGAACACAACTTTGTAAATAGCTCTGAGCGAAGTGTTTATCTTGCCTAACTTTTCTTTTGTTTGTTTTGGGTTTTTCGGGGCCGTGATCCGTATTTTTTTCCCCTTAGCAATGTACACTTGTAATTTGTTTACAGTACACGGGGACAACAAAAAATTGTTAGGCAATAATCATCAACTTCTTATTTGTATGATTTAGGGTTACAGTTGGCCCTCTACACAAACACTCGGTATGCTTCAAACCAACTTGTCATAAAGCAAAAAAAAAAAAAAAAGACATTTCACTGGTAACCTTGCCTTCAGAATGTGCAAAATACTGTAGCTATTTCATTTAAACTGTGATGTTGCTCAGCTTCCTATAGCTGACGTCATGTTTTGGGGGTTACAGCAGAATAGTCGACTCAGTTTTGCGCAAATAGCTTCGATCTTTCTGCACATCCCTCGTGATACTAACGTTAAACACGTGAATTTGGGGCAAATGGTTAAATGGTCTCTGCGTGTCACAACTTTGTGAAGCGCAATCTTTTCTTTTAAAATTGTTTCTGATTTTAGAAGTAAAGTAATAGTTGCATCAAACCCTGAATCAATATAATTGGAATGGTGTAAAATTTGAAATGAGGGGAAGTGGGTTTTTTTAAATTATTCTATGGACTAAATGCCTCCAATCTTAATCTCCAAAACATGTGAACAATTTCACTTGAGGTTTGATTTAGCAGACACTAGGACTTGACGTCAGAAAAATGAACAAGCAATTAAACGATCATCTCTTCTCTCATTCCCACCATAACATTGAACATAATGATCTCAGTTACTTTTCAATTTACTTGCAGTGCTCCCGAAAAGTTCTTAAAATTGTCGATAGCCTGCCGCTTTATCAAAGAAAAATGTCCAGAACAATTTTCACAACAGATTTCTTTGAGCCACATGTAACCAGATTGTTTTAAGTTTTAGCTTTTGTATGAATGAAAACGGTGAGGATGATGTGTCCGTAACCTCTTAACCAAGTGGTTGACTTGCACTAATTTAAAAACGGTCATCGGTTCGGAAAGAAAACCTAAAAATGTGGCATGTTTTATTTGATGTTATGCAAAATTGTCAGTAGTGTACTAGCCTGAGTTGAGTTTTTAATGCAGTATGTGTGACAGCTTGTAAATACTTTGTGTACACTTTGAGATGGTATATTTACTACACTGTATATACATGTGATATTGTATCATTTTGTTTTTGTAAAGCAGTTAGGTTCTGTATAATATTATACAAATTGAGCTATTCCAGTGTTAGTAATAAAAATGTTTTGCTCTCCATAGTTTGAGCTTTTGAATTTCACTTGTTCATAATTAGAAAGATTGGAGGACCATCCAGGAATTCGCGGTTTTACGTTCTGCCCAAATGGCCAACAGCGGCCCCCGTGCCATCCCCAACGCGACATGCCAATGTGCTCTCCAACACTATGAGCTTTAGGCATTGTTTGACATCTCCATCCACTGAGGTAAGCGTACACCAAATTTAAGAGGCACAAACTCATGTCAACACATTGTTAGAAATATAAACCAGCCTTTATCGAAGATCAGAGGTCCCCAACCGCCGGGCCGCGGACCGGTACCGGGTCATTTGGTGCCGGGCCGCACAGAAAGAATAAATAACTCACATTCCGGATCTCCTGTTACATCCGTCTACAATATGTCACTTGACGGGAGATTCACACACACCAAGCCTACTCTGCATTATAAGCGGCAATGGTGAGTCGTATTTTTCATGCATTTTTTATTGCGCCGTATGTTATTTTGAAGGCACGTTAAATTGTTAACATGGCGACCAAAGAATTTTGCGGCCAGATAGGACGTTCCTCGAGTCATGATTCGTGTTGATTATTATGTTTCGAAAATACCACACTTTTCATGCAGTTCATCCATCAATCCATCTTCTACCGCTTATCCGGGGCCGGGTCGCGGGGGCAGTAGTTTTAGCAGGGAAGCCCAGACTTCCCTCTCCCTAACTAGTGCTTCCAGCTGTCAATCAAATAACGAGATTGCTTATTGGCTGACGTAGTACATTCTGTGTATTAAGCGCCGTTGTTTGAATGGCAGCGCCATCGCCGAGGCGTTTTCCACAATTGTGTGAAAGCGCGAGAGCCGCATTGAACCAGCCAAAGAGCCGTATGCGGCTCACGAGCCGCGGGTTGGCCACCCCTGTATTATTCATTAAGCAACATGGCCATTTTTATAAATAATTGGGGTGGAAACTGATGATACTTTTAATCACTCCTCTTGATACCATAAAAAAACTGCATCGCAATTTGCAGCATACAGCACATTGACACTTGCACTCATTAATTTTCAAACATACCCATAATTCCCTCTGTCATCTGACCCATAGTAAAGCCCCGTTTAAGAAGGCACTCGGAAACGATGGCCACTTGCACCTTTTGAGCGAAGAGGACAGCGTCAACGCTCAAGCAGACTTGGAATGGTGAGTGCAAGTGCCAGTGTGCTGCATGCTGCAAATATCGATGCAGCGTACGGCTATCCGCTCTCAGTCACGCTATCGAAATTGTAAAGCAAAAAAAGAATGGTGCTGTGTTTCGTTTCTGGAATAAACTAGTGTGGAAACGGTTGAATTCATGTTGAAAAGTGCTGTGTTCCAACGTCACTATTCAGTGATAAGTGTGTGTGTGTGTGTGTGGGGGGGGGGGGGGTTGTATTAGTACGTGTTTGTATCATTGAAGTCCGGTTTTTTTCCGTATTGACAGATATGCGACACCTGGATGGCAGCATTTTACATCGCGGCTTCTAACAAATGCATCTGCCCAAGTCAGTTCAATTCAATGTCGTGATTGTACCACTGAGTCCTGCATACTGAAATGATCATCCCCAAGGGTATTCAGATTATAAAATTCGCTTCATATGTCCCATTGATTTCTGTAATAGACGAGGGTAATTAAGTGAAATAAAGTTTTAAATCACAAGTTGTTCGTTTTTGGTGTCCCCCCCCCTCCTCCCCAGAGACAGAAAAAATGTGAAAAGGCAATTGAGGAATCAATGTATTAGTTAGGGTGGCTAAGCGATTGGTCATATAAGCTTCACCTCTCGTGATGACGAGTTAGCGGCATTGTTAGCCCACGTGGGGTCTTTTGGTTGGTCAAAATGCCCCCATACTCCAACCAGCAGCTGCTAAGTGTTCAAGTACAAATTCAGTCTGTACAAATCTGTTTTAGTGAGGAGGTGGGGGTGCAAAAGTGACTTGTCTGTACAGCAAAATAATCATTTCTACAAGTTACGAATTGTTTCCACACAAAAACAAGTTTCATTTTGCTTCAACTACCAATTTATTTTCCGCACCTACAAGTCGGAGTGTCTTTTCACACACAGTCATTTGTGTAGCTAAAAAAAATTATTATTTTTTTTACAAATGCAGGTTAAATTCCAACACCTACAAGTTTTCTTTTGATAAATACAGCCAAAATGTGACATTACCATGGTACAAGTTACTTTTGAACCTATTTTACCTCCATACGCTTCCAGCACCATTGTGTATTGAAGATCAAATCACTTGCTGTATGTGTAAGACGGCGCCTCGTGTCCTTGGCCAACTGTTCAAGAGCAACTTGAAAATACTTATACAGACATAAAAAAAGAATGCAATTGTTTTAATGGCTATAAGTTTGTGTGTGGTATGTACGGGAGATGAATTTCATTTGCCTGCCCTTTTTAAAGAAAAGAAAGAAGAAGAAAACAACCTTTATTAGTCACGCAATGCTTTTGACCCGTTGCGCAGCTCCTGCTGCCCACCTCCATTCACACACTTGCCAAGTCAAACACATAACTTGATTGCTTCCTAAATTCCTTTTATCTTGACAAAATTCAGGCTGGCTTGCCGAACATTTTACCTCTTAAAAGTGTTAAAATACAATATCATTCCTCTCTTCTTAGGTTAGATTTCATAGTAGGTGGTTTTGTGATCACAATGTTGATTGTGATCAAGAGAGGGATTGTTAAGATATGATTCCTCTCTGTTAGTTGGATTCAAAAGAAACAATGTAGAATGCTGTTGAAGGTATTTCCTGCCTACCGTGATTACAATCACCTTTGGTGCCCCATCACCCCCACCACTTTTAGGACCCCTCCAGAGGACATGGCAACATCAAAAGAGGAACTGTTATCTCAAGTATCTGTGTTGCAACTATTGAGGGACTGCACTTTACTATGAGTACTATTGATCTCAGTCTCTTTCCTGAACATCTGTTTGCACACTTAAAACAACGTATGTAGTGTTAGAGTTTATCTTCTTTCTCCTTGGTTGATTAACGGCCCTCCAAGTGTCTTCTGTTGTTCCCCTCACCTTGGGTGAGTCCCTGCTTGCTGTTAACCCCCCCCCTTGGGAAGACCTCTTATCTCAGGATGTATACACAGTGAGGGGTCTGGAACTTGCCATCACACCAAATGGTGGGTAGTGGTGGTTTGGTCTCACCTCACCGCTCCCAACTTCCTCCAGCCACACCGGGTCAGATGACATGTTACTTTCTTTGTTTCTGGGATTTGCATGAAAGGCG
>CAAKHF010010457.1:0-13884 GCA_901007745.1 Hippocampus kuda | reverse complement strand
CGACACATTCATTACATTCACTTCTTTTACGCACACGCCGCGCCACACACACACACACACACACACACACACACACACACACACACACACACACACACACACACACACACACACACACGCACACAAAAATAAAGTAATTGATGCCCATGTCTGAAAAAGTTCACATCAAGTGCCACTTTTATTTAAGGCAGGGAACAAAAACATGGCATTTGATGTTATCTTTTAAAATACAGTACAGTACTGTATTTGTGCGTTGCCTTCAGGGTTCAAACATTTATATGAATTTCATTTGGCAAACCACATGACGTCGAGCCTTCATGATGGTTTTGTGGACTTCTGAAATATACAGTGGATTTGTGTAGTTGTCAAAGATCTTTAACAGAACAGAGCTTGTGCACTCAAAGTAGAATTCATCTTCACTGTATGTTAGGAGTTAAATCATCATTGAACGTTAGAAATAAACAGAGACTACTACAATGAATGTCAGATTAAATTAAAGAACATCTGCATGTGTGTTTTAAAAGACTCATACTGTATATACAAAGAGCTGACAGCCCAAGTCTAAAAAGACCACACACGTATAACCATTCACTCACTTAGAAGACATTCTTAACATTCAGTGCGTTTGTCAAGTAGCGGTATGTGTGTCTTTCTGCCGTATACAGCCTCCAGCGGCCAGGACAAGCACATCAGAAAGAGCAGCACAATGGCCATTCAATAAACGCAGTGTGACAAAAACTAAATATTTTTCATTCTATTCTCCAGAAATTACAGTAAATTAAGCAGTGCTATAATTCCTTTGTCATATTGGATGGATGGACTTAATCCACCCTCCTCTGAGCAATTTTGATCTGGGTGAGATCAAATAAGATGCAATGGGGAAATATGACGCCTTTAAATTCCCAGCTCGTTACCAGAGCTCTGCTAATTTTTCTCTTTAATTTCATTGTGCGTCGTCTAAAGCCATTGCGGAGTGTTTTTGGGCCAGGACATTCATTGGAGGAGAGTCCGTTTTGTGTCGATGATGGTATGGCTGCGGGGAGCAGGACCACAAGTAGTTTCATCCCCAAAATGGAACCAAATGCATGCCGGAGGGGATATGGAATAGGATGAGAGTCAGCGCTAAAAGGTAAATTGAAGCAACAGACTACTACACAGGACAGGAGAATTAAGCAAATTTTCTGTGTGTGTGCATGCGTGCGTGTTTTACTGGCCTATGGCCAAATCATCGGCTGTCAGAAAACTAAATTTGCTGGTTTAATTAAAATTTAAACTCAGTTTGAAGCAAATTTAAATGACGTCGCGCTATGATTGCGACATTTATGATCCCGAATGGAGATATGGTGTATTTTGATCGGAGAGAATTTTGTTTGGTTATCTGATTGCATTATCATTATTGTTTTGTGTACAGCGCTTTTGTTAGAGCTGCGGCTGTTGTGAAAGTGCTATATAAATAAATTTGAACCGAGATTTGAATTGTGTTGAACAGAGCAATTGTTAAAGGCCAGTGTGCAGCACGGCAGCATAACTGTCAGCAAGCGACGCAAATTTTGGATCAGTTTATCCGGTTTGTTGTCATTGTTGCCGTCGTCGCTGTGATCAGCGTCGGCGGCCTCCTCCTCGCCCTCCTGCTCCTGCTCCCCCTCGCCACCAGCCGCTGCCTCAGGCGAGCAACGGCGCGGCTGGAAGACCACATCCAAAAACTCCAATCTGAGGAAGCCGGGGAGACCACGCAGCATTTTGCAGTTGTGCACAACCTGCAACTCGTCAAGAGTGCAGGCCTTCAGGTAGAGGCGCTTCAGGTCTTTCAGGCGGCTGGCATAGGGGAACCCTGGCGCCACCTCCTTACCGCCAAGGCTCAGCTCCTCGAGTCCAAGCCATCCTGTTTCTAAGCCTAAGGAGGCCATTGGCCTCTGGTAGCCCTGCCGCGTGGTGATGCTCATTTCCAGAAACTTAAGCCGGAATAGACCTTCCAAGCCGCAAACACCTTCCTTGGCAGCACAGCCTCGGAGTCCATTTGCAGTCACGTGAAACGTGTCGCACAACTCCAGTCGACTGAGCCTCTCCCATGATGTCAGACTTTGCAAGTGTTGGTCCTTAAAAGAGGGAACACTGTTGAGGATTAAACATTCAATCGAAATCCCCGATGGTGCACTGTGTCTTGTTCCTTTTTTCTGTTTAATGCTGGAAGTTGCCTGCGTGTTCTCTTGAGGTGAAGCAGGAATGTCCTGCTTGAAGAAACCATGAGGCAGCTCACAGCCTTGCAGCTCCAGTACCTTCAAGGATGGCGGCAAGAGCTGGCAACTGGGCAGGCTTCTCAAGTCCGCATGCAGAAGATAGAGCTTGCTCAGGCGAGGGCACTTTGTGGACAGAGCTTTGAGCCAAGCCTCAGAGAGGAAAGTGCCACCTCGGACGGAGAGGAGCAAACCACGCAGTCGTAAGTACCGTAGTCCACAACCGAGATACTGACGCAGAAGGACCCACAAGATACGGGATGTCATCTTTTTGAGAGAGAGAGAGAGAGAGAGAGACAGACAGACAGACAGACAGACAGACAGACAGACAGACAGAGAGAGGGCAGATTTAAAGTCTACATCCTTGTTCAAATGTCAAAACATTTCAAAACTTTTTCCGCCATTGACCTACACAATATGTATGGAGAGAATAGAAAAATAAAAAAAAAACAATGGCAGAACAGTGAATAGTTTGGGATTTTTCATTCTAGTTAGTTTTATTTTGTTTTGACTTCTGTTTTTTTTAAAAGTCAGTTTTACATCAGGCGTGTTAAATATTTGTCACTTTTTAAAAAATGCTTCATTGTACTTTATTAATTTTAGTATTTGTTTTTTTTTTTTATATGGAATATTTGTGGAGGGCACTATAAATAGGTCACCAAATAAATCAATTAAAGTAAATAAAGTAAATTACAAGTCCCAAACGACTGTTTAACGTTCTTTCTTCTCTACATCCATACCAAAATAAATACTGTACATTGAAAATAAATCACAAATTAATGTGGGATTAATCGAATAAAATTTAAATTTAGTGTGGTGTAAAATGTACTTTCAGTTAGCTATTTTAAGTCTCATTTTAATGTTATTTAGTTAATGAAAATGTTTGGGGTTTTTTGAGTTAGATTTTTTCAATAGATTTCATTAACTCTAATAACCTTTGTTCATAATTAGCCCATCACATTCAAGATCACGTAAGGCTTTTCTCTGATATACCCAAAAAAAAAAAAGTTTAGATGAAAATAACCTCCTACTAAACTTGAGGCAAGCCCCTTCTCTACTAGAGGTAAGATCGGGCCGCCCGAGCCCGAGCCGACCCGACCCGACCTTAAAATGTCAATCATTGGTTCGGGTTCGGGTCGGGTCGGGCTTCTCTCTCTCGCTGACTATTTTTTATTTTTTTTTCCGAGGCTGTCAATAGTTTAGGCCACGAGAGACCATGGTTCGCAAAAAAAAAAAGAAGTCGCCTCATCACAACATGTACTGTACTAAACTCTTGCAATGACAATTCAAAGAACTCCTTCCTGTCTCCGTCTATGATCCATCCATCCATCCATCATTATTCTTTTTTGTCTCTCTGCTTCTCTCTCATAGTGCCGCACTAGATTCTTAAGGACGTACTGCTGCGGTGGGTTACGGCCCAATTTTCAACCCGTCAAAATGACGGACGGCCTTAAATTTTCCCCGTCCACTCTTAAAAAAAATCCGTCAATGATAGAAAATTGTCGGTTAATGTAACCTCTTCAGAAACAGAAATATAAAAGGTGTAAATGTTTATACAGTCTTGTTTAACTTAGATTTCGTTCCAAAAGACAGGCTTTGTTACCAGAAATCACCCCTCCTCCTCCCGAGTCCTCACAAATAAAATATGAAATGTCGGGTTTGCTTCGGGCTCGGGCCTGAAAATCCAGCTAAGTGATCGGGCTCGGGCTTAAATACCCTCAGGCCGGTTCGGGTCGGGCTCGATTTTTGTTAGGACCGATCTTAGCTCTATTCTCTACCAATCTTCAAAACTCGTCGTAAAACACATTTTTAGTCTTTGGCTTTGGAATTGGTTTTGTTTTCATATTTTTTACAGTTTGTATGTTATTATTTATTGTTTTAACCGTCTGTTGCTGTATGAACAATTTTTGCTCAATGTATGAAAGTGCTCTATGAATACAGTTGAGGTGAGTTGAGGAATTCATGGGAGCCTTAACTGTTGCATCCACTAAACACCGGGAGGTGCTACCTTTCCAACACATTCCACACACTTTACAGCACATTATATTCTTTCAATATTCGCTCAGACACAACCATTAAATAATTGCACGACAAGACGAGGTAAATAAAGTGTCGAAGATCCACTGTGCTTTTCATTTTAGAATAGTTCGTCAGTACGTACACAAAGCTCAATGCAAAAAAAGGCTGGTTTATTTTTAGATTTCATTTATAGACCACAAAAGGACTAGAGGTGAAGATGTATTGCTCCAGTTTTCTTACCCCTTTCCACGCTGTCAAGTCGACAAGTCTCCACAGTTTTTGATCCTTTACAAGGCGTCTCCATCTCTTACACACTCTGAAAGGACATTTCAACACCACACAGCTTTAAATCATGTGGCAAGAATCACGGGTAAATATTCCACACAAAATGACAAAGGGCAGGCTTTATTTTTGGAGATCAGTCCACTCGCTCTCACCTCCCAGCTCTAACAAGCTCGCGTACGCTCAAATATGACAGCACGTCAATTAAAATGTTTTCTGGAAGGTAGTCGAGGTTACACGCTGGAAATTCATCCATTATAGAAACTAAACTGTTAACACCTTTCTCTTTTTTGAGCGCGGACGAAATATGTTGAGCACATCAGGTGCTCCCTGATGAATACTCCGCCAGAAACATCAACTTGACACGGCCTGGTGTAAATTAGTCTATGTTAATGTTTTTTTAAAACCACATTATACTATTATATACATATTATATAAAAATAAAACAGATTCATATTTTTTGAACAAATAAGTGTTATATAGCTACAATTTTTTTCAACCCTGCCAGTTACGCTAGCGACAATCCTTACATCCCACATCACGCATGCGCCGCTCACCGGACAAGATGGCGACCAGCAACGGAGGAGGAATGGAAGTGGACGGGGCAGGCGAGTCTTTTGGCACTTATTCAATTACTTTTCCCCCTATAGTGCTATGATTACGCTCGCAATTTGTTGCGTTCACATCTTTAACTTATTGATGTCTCTCTCCGGTTACGAATACGCGAGGTTAGCGCTCTCGTTGCGAGTTTGCTGACACAAGCGGCTGTGCTGTAAAGCTGTCAACACATGAACTAGTTTGAGGCGAGGTTCCCTTTCCCTGGATGTTTATTATGTTCAATCAGTGTCATTGCGCATCTATAGGTAGTAATTTAAAGTTAGTTACAGTTCCCCAAATCCCGTGCAAGCATGTTATTCTTCTGTGGATGCTATGGAAAATACAAAATCTCATCTTGGGACCAAAATGTGTACCTGTTGAGAAATGAACTTGTGGATGTTTAGCTTGTCTCTCTGCATCTGTAGCCAGTCCCAGTGTTATGGCCTCCGGGATGACTGGCAGCGTCTCGGTGGCCTTGCACCCTCTGGTTATCCTCAACATATCAGACCATTGGATACGCATCCGTTCACAGGAGGGACGACCCATGCAAGGTAGGCTGCTTATTATGCACCAAGCATGTCTCTTGTTGTTGTCTCGCTCACCATTTTTCTTTCCTCAGTAATTGGCGCTCTCATCGGGAAGCAGGAGGGCCGAAACATCGAGGTGATGAACTCCTTTGAGCTTCTCTCGCACACAACAGACGACAAAGTGCACATTGACAAGGAGTACTACTACACCAAGGAGGAGCAGTGTGAGTTGTGTTGGGTTTTGCGATTGCGTCAGATTGTCAGCGTTATGCTGACTTTGCAACAACAACAAACGCAAAGGTGAAACGCTTTCATGCTTTTTAAGAGATTTGGAATTGTGTGCAAACTTGTTAGGTTGTATGGTATGTTTTTTTTGCTGTTGTTGTTGTTTTGGTTTGTTTATTTTTTTTAATGAGCTCCCATCGTGAGTGACGTGTCATGTGGTTTTCATGTCACAGTCAAGCAGGTGTTCAAAGACATGGAGTTTTTGGGTTGGTACACCACTGGCGGCCCTCCCGACACATCCGACATTCACATTCACAAGCAGGTGGGCACGTTTGAATGAGGCAATGATGCTCCATCACGCTTGACATGTCACCTCGACTGTCTTTTCCTTCTCTGTCAGGTGTGTGAGATCATCGAGAGTCCACTCTTCCTCAAACTTAACCCGATGACCAAACACACCGATGTGAGTTGCTTTCTCGTCCGCCAATTTGGCTGGTTTGCAATTTTATTTTATGTATTTATTTATTACCAAAGGAAATAACAGAAATAGATAGCGTGCTTATAAAATGGGCTGGTGAGCGACGTGCGCGTCAGCGAATGAGAGTGTAGTTGGCTCTTGTTGCCTCAAGTTATTAGCTAACTGTTAGCCAATGTGTGTGTTGAATAGATTTTGACCAAGAATGATTTTGAGGCCAATGGCTATGCGGCTAAAAATATGCCGACTTATCTATCCATTTTGACTTTGTTTTCTTCCTCAGCTACCTGTGAGCGTTTTTGAATCAGTCATTGATATCATCAGTGGCGAGGTACCCATCCTCTCAAATAAGCTTATAAATTGGACCCATCAGCTTGTGTAGTTTTCACTCCTTTTTTTTCTCCCTCCCCTCGCATCAATGCAGGCCACCATGTTATTTGCCGAGCTGAATTACACTCTGGCCACGGAGGAGGCTGAGAGGATCGGCGTGGACCACGTCGCCCGCATGACGGCCACCGGCACGGGCGAGAACTCCACAGGTAAAAGTTGGAGTGAGCCGATAGAAACATATGTGAAATCCGCTTCTGAAATCCATTCCCGATACTTGCCGCCACAGTGGCCGAGCATCTCATCGCCCAGCACAGTGCCATCAAGATGCTGCACAGTCGCGTCAAGATCATCCTGGAGTATGTCAAAGCAGTGGAAACGGGTAAGAAGCCCTAGTTAGTTAAACAAGAATGCTTGGCTTGTTTTCTGCTTTTAAATTGGGCACTTCCTATGTTGGCACCTCATTAAGCAGAGACCGGCCTCCTCAATCTCTATGACAACTTTTTTTGATGTAACACACTGACCCTGTAGCTGAGGCGTTATTTTGAATCCCGCTTGGAGCTCTGCCTGGAAGCAACAGCCTCCAACCTGGAACTCAATTGGGATTTCTAATGATTCATTGAGTTCCCTCAAGTCCTCTCTGAGCTCATCAGTTTGGCATTAATATTATGTTGCCGCGCCATTTGTGGTCATTCCGTTTCTTCAAGTGTTAACGCACCGCAACCTAAATGCTGTTTAGCATGAAACTTATGGTAGCTATGTGGTTGTTTTTGCACACAATGTACATTTATTAGGCCCTCCTGGACCGGATTTGCTCATTCCTGAGCTCGAGGCATGGTGTCGGTGCTTTATGATCCTCTTGTGACATCTACAGTATAAACAATTTCAAATCCTAATGTAAAATTTGTCGGGGGAGCGCTCATTTTTCAAAGATTTTCACTCCTCACTGCAGGGCCTGGTCCCTTTAACCTGTGAACGGTGGGGCTTCACTGGTTACTTAAATGATTTTTTTTTTTTTCTCCAATAGACTCGACTAAACCACTTGTGGTCATGTCAAATGTGTCACTTGTTGTCAGGCAGAAATTAGATTTTACTTTTTTTTTTTTTTTTTTTTTTTTTTACTCATTCATGTGACAATTATTTCGTAAGTGCTAATTTTATGGTTTTGGGGGCGTAATAATTAAGGAGACACTCACTTTGTTGTTTTTATTCCTTTTCCCAATATGACTTTCTTCAGGCTTATTAGCTCCCCCCCTCCCCCCCTTGTATACATACATACATACATACATACATACAGCTTCCGAACCGCTTTATCCTCACTAGGGTCGCGGGGGGTGCCGGAGCCTATCCCAGCTGTCTCTGGGCAGGAGGCGGGGGACACCTTGAACCAGTTGCCAGCCAATCGCAGGGCACACAGAGACGAACAACCATTCGCGCTCAACCTTTTTTTTTTTTTTTAAACCTCTTTTTACTTCGGTACTTCGGTGCTGTTTTGGGGATACTTTCCTTGCCGTTAGCTGAAAATGCTTCCAAAGTAATCTTGAAAGTGCTTGAATGCTGTGTTTTATTTATTTTTTCCTGTCTATCAGGAGAGGTTCCTTTCAACCATGAAATCCTGCGAGAAGCAAACGCTCTGTGCCACAGATTGCCAGTCCTCAGCACGATCAAGTTTAAAACGGACTTCTATGACGTAAGACTTTTGTTCGGGTTATTTTGCTTGTGACCACAAATTCGAGTTTGTACCTTCCTAACACTGCCCCATCCCATTTTGCATCTGCCCGCAGCAATGCAACGACGTGGGCCTAATGGCCTACTTGGGCACCATCACGAAGTCATGCAACAGCATGAACCAATTCATCAATAAGTTTAACGTCCTCTACGACCGACAGGGCATCGGCCGTAGGATGAGAGGACTTTTCTTCTGACGCGCCAACATGGAAGTTTATATTTTTGTTTGTTTTGTTGGATAGTTTTTTGTTTTGTTTTATTGGGAGGTCGGCATCAAGTCGCAGCTCAAGCCACCGCAGCTTTTCAACCCTGCTTCAAGTGTAGCCCAAAGCACTTAGCGACACCAGTAAACAGAGGCTCTTGTTTACCACTGGACATGAACATATTTTATTTCCCCCTCCTTTTATTGTAATTTGATCATTCTGTATGTAATAAAAGATTTACTGTTTGTTTTTCCATGCGACTTCTGGATCTCCTTAAAGGACCATACGCATTTTCTAACACGTCAACGTTGCATTTTTTTATTTCTTTATTTTAAACAAGCTTGTGGAAAGTCCAGCAATTTTATTGTTCTTTGCTGTTTGAAGTCACCTTCCCGCTGTTTGACGACCCCATGGAGGGTTAGGGGGGTGTATGCGAGGGATGTGGGGGTGTTCCGGTGGACAGGTCAGCAGTTTTCCACCTTTACAATGTATAGCGGAACTCGACTTAATGACCCCATGCGGTGTTCAAGGGGAGAAGCCAAAATACAACCGGCAGTAAATTAGATTACAGTATGTTGACTTATTCAGGGATGGGCAGTCTAAGGCTCGTGTGAGATTTTGATCCAAAACAAAATCTCGGTTGTAAAAAGGCTCCCTCGCCCTAATCGACACTTCCACACCGACACAGATATGAACAGATCTTTTCTGTTTCCGACCATGGTGAAAATTGATCAAAACTGATTTGTTTGTGTTCGTGGGAAGCATGCTGCTTTTGAGCTTGTGTCCTTTAAGATGACCGAGTGAGCAACATTTGAACTTTACCTCATGATATCACCTAACATGTGCTGATTAGATTTTGTGCAGTGTCAAAGCGAGTGCACATTAAAACACGCACAGTTCACAAATCAAATAATTCATGTCTCCCTCGCTCGATATAGATGACTGTTGATTTTACACATCATGATGTAATACCGGTGATTAAAGTGTTAGTGCAAGTCAAGTCAGCTGATGTTATTTTCAACCTCCTGGTTAAAAGTGTGCTATGGGGCCAACAAATGTGAGCTTTTTCTGAAGACGACACAACAGGATCTTACAGAAATTTTACCTATCAACTTTGTGGAATTTTTACACATTGTCACAAAGCATGATGAGTTCCTCCATCCATTTTCTAATCTGATTATCCTCCCGAGGGTCACAACCATGCTGGAGTCTATCCCAGCTGTTTTAGGGCAGTAGGCGGGGTACATCTTGTGGCATTTATATCCAAGTATAAACCTTTGTGGGGAGTGTCAATAACTCGTGGAACTGTACCAGCCATTAAAATGTATGGTAGATTTTTTTATTCCCCTGTAGTTTGGATAGGTAGGTTTTAAAAATTGTGTGTGTGAATGCTTGGCCTCAGAAACAGTATTTCCCTTTATTTGAACCAACCTTATATCGGAATGATCTCACAGCACACCACCAAACAAAAGATGTCACCAAATGTTTACTTCAATGATAATGAATTATCGCCTCTCAATTGCCTCACAAATGCACTTTGTGTGAAATCTGGGCCCGTTCACTTGAACACAAAATTATTCTGTTGTATGAAAATCAACCACCACACAGGTTAATTGGACCTTCTGCCATCCAGTAGAAGAGCATTTGCCGCTATATGGCACTAGCATAGATAGATGAAAAAAAAAGATACATTGTTTGTAGTAAATATAAATTACAATTTTCAGATCAATCAAGTGAAACTGGATCATTTCCCACCGCACACCTGCAATAATGCGGTTGGGAATCACTGCCTTTAATAAATGCTGGAAAGATCATCAACGTGCAACGTTTTCAACCACAGTCCGATCGTTTTGAAAGGTGGACGTTTTTACTTGGTCTCATCTTCGGACTCGTCTGCAGGTGCTTCGGGTTGAGGGTATTGGAAGCGGGCCGGGTCATACAGTTCATCGCGGGGGTCATAGGGCATATGGGGGTAGTAGTAATGGAAGGGGAAGCCCTTCTTCTGGATGGGAGGCGGAGGAGGTGCAGGCTCCTCTACAGGTTCCTCCTTCGCCACTTTTACAGGCGGAGGGGGCGGGGGTCCCATAGCTTTGCCCTTGATGGGTCTGGGCGGTTGGTCGATGAGGCAGTCGGGGTCCCAGTAGGGGTCGCAGTCGTACTCCATGCCCTTGAATGTGCGGATGGGGGCCGGCGCGGGAGACTTTTTCACGAGGATGGGCGGGGGCACAAAATTCTTTGGGGGAGGGGGCGGTGGTGGCAGCTGCTGAGGCACGAGGGCCGGCGGAGCCTTCTGGGGAGCGCAGTGGGGGTGGTAGCGGGGGTCGCAGAGGACGGGCACGGCGCCGGCGGGCAGGTAGACGATGTGGGGTTTGCATTGGGGGTCCTTGATGTTGCACAGGTAGAGCACATCCGCCTGGGCGATGGCGGGGGCGCGGGGAAGGGGAGGGGGCGCGGTGGCGGGCGCCTCCGTGGCCTTGGGGACGCCTTTCATTGGCGGTGGAGGAGGAGCAACAACTTTGCACTTCTTGTCTGTGGTGGGGTCGCACATGATTTGAGGGACCCCCAGCTTGTTCTGAAAGTATGAGGCGTTGGGGCCGTACGTGTGTTCCAGGTGCCTCATTTGCTGGTACAACATCCTCAACTTGTCGATCTCATACAGCTGAGGGACGCACAATGCATGGTCGCTCAACACTTTTATTAAACCCATATTTAAATTCAGAGTAAGAATGCGCTGAAGTTCTGTCTCTCAACATGCCATTACAGCCATCCAGAGGAAGAGGGGGAAAAATGAGCTAACAAAGCAGATGACATCATCAAGCTAATTGTTATGACAGTGGCAGATCTAAAGTAAGTTCTCACTTCTGTTTTCCTCTTACTGGATTTCAGTTTTCGGCCACAATGGCCACCCCCACATCCCGGGGAAATCTGTGATCCTTCTGCCATTCTGATACGAATGCAGCATGATGAGACCCATTGATACTCTGCCACATGATATTTTGATTAATTTAAGATTAATAGGAGAGATAAAAAATTGATCTGAATGTAAACTCTAAATGAATCTGTTTTAATGCTGATTCTTACAGTCAACATCAATCAAAAGCATTACTTTCACATCATAGCAAGCAAACAACATGGCTGAGAAGTCATGGTTTTTCATACCATCATCCACAGTCATGCTTTCATGAAATAAAATGCACAGATATCTAGAACCTCGCACATTTATATTCACAATACAATCGCAGCATGTGAAATGGTCTCGGGCCGTCGGTGACAGCTGATAACTCAGATTCGCTGTGAAGAATCTGTGCATGAGATAGAAGTAGACATTGAGGTAGCACACAAAAGCCAAGCAACGGCATTTTTTACATTTAGACTTGATGCTGGTGGTATTATGAGTGTTTTAAGCAACGTGTGCATTTTATTTCATGAAAGACTGACTGTAGATGGTATGATAAACAATGATGTCTCATGACAGTGAGGGTTGCAGGCATGTGCGTGTGGCCACCGTCTGCCACTGGCTCATGTGGTGTTTTGTCACCACGGCCTGCCCACTGAAAATTGCTGGCTATGATCCTGTGTTCCCACTTCGAATCATCTGCATTAGTAGTCCCGCAACTTGCTAAAGACAATAAATGTGTCTCATTTTGTGTGTGTGTGTGTGTGTGTGGTACCCCCTCGGTGTGTCCGATGCTACTGTAGTAGCGGTAGTAGGCCTGGAAATCCGGGTTGCCTCGGTACCATTTGGGGTCCACGTTCCTCTTGGGCCTGGAGTGGCTCAGGAAGTCGTTGGCCCTCTGCTGATCAATGGCGACGTCACCGACGGGAACCATCCCTGTGTATTGTGTGAGGAAGAGGATGATGAAGAGCAAGAAGACGGGTTTATTGCGATCAAGTGCTGAGGTTACCTTCCTGCTGGATAGCACTAAGCAAGGATTTGGCCTCCAGAAAGCCTGCAAAGAAGACAAAAAAAAAATCATACTTTACATTCACATATTTGGATTTGAGATACTTTAATGCACATGAAATGATCCTAACTTACCTGGAAGCCATGTTAGACAGCTAAGTGTCCCCCAAAAACACAACAAGGAAATCATCTGGACCCCTGAAAACAACAAATTGAAAGGACTTGAAAAACAAACAATATATAATATCATCAATTGTAGTATACGGTCTGCGTATTCGAAAAATAGTCCGTTAATAGCACTGGTCCACAGACAATTTGAATCAGAGATGGCTTTATATGTTCCTAAGCATAATTTTGACACTGATTTCAAAAAGGTCTTTACTTTTTTCCCTGGAACATCCGTTTTGGGAGATATTTTCGTTTTTTTGACCGCAATACGGATTTGACTGTTGTAATTTGTAACATGTTTCAAAAAAACAAAATCCACCTGTTGCTAAATTTTCTTTTTTTAAAAATAATTAAAAGAAGTGTGACCATTAGACTTGGCATTTTTTTACTCTTATGGGTGCTTTTTGACAACTTTCTATTTCTATATCAATTTTCCATGTTTGTTGGTTAATGAGAGAAAATAATGATTTATTTTAAATAATGTTGAGTAAGTTAACAGCAGCTTTGGATTTTCTTTAGAAAATACAGAAAAGAATATAATTTAGGAACATAAATGTTGATTAATAATATAAAACGATTTGTTTCATTTAATGTAGGTGAGTAATTTGCAACTTTATATTTGGTTTAACAAATACATTAAAATTATATAAAGAAGATAAACATTTTAGTTTAAGTTTCCATATTATCAAAAGCTTCTAATTTTCTTAAAAAATATATACAATAAAAAAAATATATAATAGAATAATAGAATTAATTCGTTTTGTTCAGTGGAGATGTCGGCGCTGTTGGACAGTCAGCGTTGGTGCGGGTGGATGGATGGCTTGAAGTTAAGGATGAGGAGAGAGGAGCGTTGGCGCAGAGTGCCGATGCGTATTTGGAACCGAGAGTCGCCGCTTGGAATTGAAATGGATTTCCATGGGACAGGAGAAGTGAACCAATCTCTTTTTTCATCAATGGATGCTACAGCTTGTTGACTTTGAAACTTAGCTTGTAGCCGACGTGTGCACATTTTGAGCATGACGTCTATGATCCACTGGTGAAAGGACACTTTGATTCTCTCCTCTTTCATCTCAAACTGCTTCAAACAACAAAGCGTGTGACGGAAAAGCGGTTAGGACTGCACGACTGTCCGTGTTTTATGTTATGTGTTGTTTATTATTTTACTTTGTTTACTGTTTTGTTAAGCGCTTTGTTA